>CAJFCX010000587.1:0-14062 GCA_904066255.1 Eimeria sp. OTU-X
TATATATATTGTACCTAAGCCTGTATGCGCACAACGTGGGTGTTGCTGCTAAGGCATGCAACCGATAATGATATGCCTCTGAATCCTACTACCACTAGTTAGACTAGGGGTCACCAGCCGTACAGGCTGCAGCAGCAGGGAGAGCACATTACCACCAGCAGCTTTGGCTGTAAAGCGCAACAAGAGCGGCAGCCGGAGCAACACGATAAAGTGAGACCAAGGCATCAAAAACTCTAGCTGCAAGAGATAAAGCAGCAAAGCGTACTGCACCAAATGAACACGCAGTAAGAAGCTGGTGCAAGGGGTGCTATACAAACGCCAATGAAGCAGCAGAAACAACATGATGTGGGGCTTCAATTGCCTCATGACCCCTATCTTCAGTGCACCCACCCCATTGCCTGGAGACTACCCCGGCGAGGGTGTGCGATGCTTGGGGGATAGTGTGGACAGGTTGAGAGTGCTCTCTTTGGAATATGCAGAGTTATCGCAAATGGCATGCGAGTTCAACACTGGAGGCCCATGAGTTGCTCAACAGTTGTTTACAGCGTCACTGCATGCATCCAAGAGTCATTCGTGCGCTCATTTGGTGTTAGCAGCACATTTCAGATTGTACAGCTCACATGGCAGGCACACCTATTGGCTCCCCCCGAACCTTTGGTCAAGGTTACCGTTAACAGTGGGTCATTACATCGCACGCCATACCATGCACACCAACGACTACAACACAGTCTCCCACCTGAAGCAATAATTTCGAGGGCACGCGCAAATGCCTGAGGCGACAGTATGGGCAAGATAACAAACTCTTGGTGCTGCTTCGGTGAAGTGCCGTCGGTAACTCTGCGGTTTGCTGCCTCCCACCCGCCTAACCAGGGTATTCGTTCAAACTCTTTTACTCTTATCCAGAAAGTGACACTCAGAAGTCCATTATATATGGTGGTTCTGATTACGAGTCAACCTCTGCACAAATTCACTAGAGCTTGCTCCCAGTAAGCACCTCCTTGGGGGGCGCGTTTTCTTGCGGTGCTGCACATATACACATGATCAACTGCCTACAGAAGTCTTATTTTTGGAACCGTCGGCAGGAAAAAAAAGTCACCAAAGAAGCAATTATTTCCTCTAGGTGGGACCGCAACCATCAGCGAGCCAGCCTGCATGCAACCTGTTCTAAAGCCCCGGTAACCCCTACATCGTTGTTACGGTTTAACAGTGGAGGACATGGCCCTCTTTTTGAAGGGTATATTTTTGGAATGCCAGTTTGGCACAGTTGTTCAGGTAGCCGGTCCCCCATGTGTCACTGCATTTGCACGCTCACCGGTTGTCTAGGTTGTCCGGCTGTGTTTCTCTCTTGTTTCTTGGCTTTCAGCTCCATGTGATCTTTATCCTGTTCTTGAGAAAACGACCAGCCTGCGCAACGCGGCTGAATTAATGCCATCGAACGCCTCCTGCAGCGTGGGCTATGTGCTGCCTCTGCTTCTCCTCTGTTGGGTGTGCCTTCTGTGCTACCGCCAGCCTTCTCCAATAGAAGGCAACGGGATTCTGCCGGACGCGTTCAATTCCAAGTGGTTTGCTTCTTCCCCCACGAATTTTTCGTGAGGGGAGGTGTACATTTTTGCCGTGCTGCTGTGGAGAAGGAACTGAGAAGATGGTACTGATCTGTGCACGGGGCAGGCGGTGCCTTCTGGTGCTGCTTCTTTTGCTCTGTGCGGGAGTGGCGGAAAAGGGTGGAGCTCAGATCCGGGTGCAGTCTCCGAAACGCCTTATCGACAAACTCGTCTCCATGCAAGCCATCTCCGAAGATAACTTCTTCACCATCATCGGATCCACTGCCTCTTTCGGAACCCCCGCCTACGGCACTACCCTGAGGTAGATTCTGCTCAAAATGTCCTGTGATGCAGAAGCGATATGCTGCTGCAGCCTACTAATTTTGACGAATGCGGAGTGCAGGGCTGGCTGTTGCTGTCGCCGACTTCTCGGGCTGCTGCTGATTCCTGTTGTTGCGTATGCTGCTGCCGACGTCTGCACCAGTCGTTCCTTGTTCCAGCTGCACTAAATGCCCGTGTGGGCTTGCTGATGTTTACTCTGCCGTCCTGGCTTCCTTGCTTGATGGACGGTTTTGCTTGTCTGTGGAGTTGTGCGGGCCCCTGGTCTCCTGTGGCTGCGTTGCGTTTTGTGTGGCAGAGGCAGAGCCTTTTACACTCCCCACGAACGACATGAAGAGGCTGACATGACGGAGACAGGCGTGCATTGCGACACATCGTACTGCGTGAGACTAAAGGATGAGATTGAAGACTGGAAGAGCAGCGCGATGCAAGGGGGGCTCGCGAAGGTGCGCGGTGTCTCCCCCGTTGTGCATGTCTCTTGTGGGACGCGACATTCCGTGCATCCCCTCCTTCCCTGTGGCTCTGCCTGTGTGTCAGTTTTGCTGTTGTTCTGTCTTTTGGAGCTGTCTCTAGGTCTTGCGAAGAAGTAGTGGTAGCAAACTACCCGTGTTTACGATGGCTTGAGGGTAGGCCTCTGCAGCTGTGTCGGACGACCAGTTGCCGCAGCTGCTGCAACAGCCATTGGAAACGTGGTCATGTGAGGTGTTTGTTGTCACTGCAGGTAGTGTTGTTCGTCGACCGTGGTGTCTGCACATTTGCAGCAAAGGTGGAGGCAGCACAGAGCTGTGGGGCTGATGCAGTGGTAATTGTTGATCACGGCACTCAAGACTGGACCCGCGGAATGATCCGCCACAATATCATCATGAGTGACGACGGAAAGGTCTGGAGATTTTCCTTCTTCAGCATGCATGCATGCATGTGTGTGTGCGTGCGTTCCACACACGCGCTATTCTCTAGATTCCCTCCTCGTGTATGAATCCGACATGTGGTGTCGCTTGTGTCGATGCTGTTCTTCTGGATGGTGCTGCTGTTAATTTCGTTGCTGTTTACTGTGTTACAGCTAGTGCGACTGATGATGAAGTCTAGTTGCTGCTTAGTTCTTGTGGCTGCTGCTCTTCCTGTTGAGTGTGCAGATGAGGGATATTCACATCCCGTCAGTCCTGATAGCGCAGCCCGAAGGAGATGCAATAAAGGAGGAGATCCTTTCAGGGCAAGAACCTGTCCTTGTGGAGCTCGAGTGGCGTATGCCGGCTCAGTGGCCGGTGGCCGTCAACTTCTGGGCAGACCCCGGCGATGCACAGGGTACGTGGGGAGCATCGGCATGTTTTTGTCGCCTGTTGCTACGCGCTGCCGCTCTCTCCACGGTGCCTCTCCTCAGTCTTGAAGCTGCTGGCCTCCCTCATTCTCCCCCATGTTGTCCCCCTCGATGCGGTGTACTTACGCTGGGGACTACATTGTAATATGAATGCCTCCTTGCCCATTGTGTTTGCCCTTGCTATCGGGGGCGGCACGCTTGCGGTGTTTGTTCTGCTGCAGCTGCCAGCTTCCTGCAGTCTTTGGCACCGTACATGCTGCGCTTGGGAGCCCATGTCCGTTTCCAGACCATCTACAATGTTTTTTCCTTAGAGGGCGGCTCCGAAGAACTCTGTCTGTCTCATGGCCTCTATGAAAAATATCCCCGTCTGTACTGCGCCTTTGAACCCAACGCTCAAGTCCTTGGCCTCACCGGTACTGCTGCGGTCGTGCCGCTGCTCCTGTGAAGCTGCTGCTGGTGTAGGCTGGCCCCCTTCACCTGGGGATGCTGCGGTGACGCTGCTGCGGTTTTGTGCTACCGGTGTTGGAGGTGTCGTGGGAGTTGTTGCTGTGTTGCGTGCGGGAGGCATTTAGGGAGTGAAGTTGTACAGGAGTCGCTTCTACAGTCATGTTTGTATAGCACTACGAAGGTGACTCCACCAGATCTAAAGGAAGGCGAATTCTCACGAGAATGGTGGCTCTACCAGCAGAGGCTGGGCGACCCAAGAGACGGCTGCTCTTTCAGCGGCAAGGTGGGCAAACTGCTGGGTTACTGGAGGCGTAGGAAGCTACAGCATGTTGGTTTAGTATTTATAACTAAGGGTGTAGGGTTACGTGCGTAGACTTGGCCGTGGCTTGAGGGGGCGTTCTAGTGCGATTGCGTTATTTTTCCTCTCCGTATTACAGAGTGTAGTCCATTTTTCCTCTTTTGGCATGACCGATGCACGTTCTATGACGCACTGCATTATATCATGTTTGCGAGTGCATCTACACCGGGGTTTACGTTTGAACGTCTGTGGATGAGATAGGGGAAGAACGCGTGGGGCCCTCTCTGCTCGAAACGCGTCCTGTCAGAGGTGTTGTCAGGGGGCCAGACGCACTCCGTGGAGTTGTGCATGGGGGACGAGAGCGGCCGCAGGTTGCTGGACTTTTCTAAGAACAACCGCGGGTGGTCGATTGTCGCCATGACAATCAATGGGGCGAGGTGTGTGCCCACGATGGACAATTATGGCCGACGTAGACCTGAACATGCATGCATTTATGCCTGCATGCATCCGGGCCCACGCGTTCTTTACCCTTACTCAGCCACAAGCGTGCACATGGATACGGGGGCGTAAGCACACCCGGGAAGAACTGCAGGGAGTGTTACAGGATGGCGCCGCTCGCTTTTCCTTGGCTGTTGTTTGGCTTGCGCAGATACAGCGGGCAGCTTGCTCCGGAACCGGTCCTTAGAGCCATTTGTTCTGCCACAGTTAACCCCCTGACAAACAAATACAGAGCCGAAGAGTGCAATGACATCGTCGTGTGAGGCAGATCAAGGGACGGGAACCTCCTGTCTCTGCGCTGCAGTGGAGCACAAGTAGCCTTTGAGGCCCACTACTGCTGCCTGCAGGCTGGTGCTGCTCTGTTGCTGCTGCTTCTACAGGGTATCCTTTATGTTGCTGCCTGCTGCTGTGGTGATCGAGAGGAACGCTTTTGCCAGGCATAATTTGTGTCGCTGGCGTGTTTCTGCAGCGACGCACACACCGAAGAAGCGCCATGGCTGCGGTCGATGATGGACTCGCGCAACTTAGTTTTCATATTGTTTATGATAGTTGTAATTTGTCTCGGCCTGAGTTACCTGTATTATCGTTATGCGAAGAAGCAGTTGGCGGAGGGGATGCAGCAGCGGGTGCAGCACGAAGTGCAGCAGCAGTTGCAGCTATATCATAGGATGGAGGAGGCCCCAGGAAAGCCCATTATGCCCGAACGCAGGCCCCTTGTCTAATATAAGGTGCCTGGTAGGGTGGCTGCATTCTTTCAGTAGAAGGGAAGCGGCATATGTAGTAGCTGTCGCGTACCTTCCCTTGTTCAAATTTGGCTTGTTGTTTAAGGTTATTGCTCCGGATGCAGCAGACGCTTCACTCCGGCCAGGCCGCAGCTGCATTGCCTTCGGGATGCATCGGTTTCTTGTTGTTGTTGTAGTCCCGTTGCTGCGACGCATTAGGTGCCCCCGGCAGCGGCGTAGTTGCGATTGGGGCTGAGCGCTTCTGCTTGGAGCTCAGCAGCTTGGCACGCGTGGGCTTCCTCGACTGGAAGTCTGCCGTTAGCGGAGTTCGTTGCATTCTGGTTATGAGATTAGGGGCCAGAGTTTGTTTTTCCCCAAGTCATAGTTGCTTTTTACAGCACAGAAGCAACATTTTGATCCGCACCCTTCACACCGATACAGTTTATGTCAACATGCTGCAGGCGCAGCAGAGGCGTGGTGCCGCGCGTTGGACAGTGGCCTCGAAAGCAAACCATTGGGAGTTCACCTTCGGCCCCGTCTCAACGACTACGCACGTGCATCTCCACTTTTTGAGTGCATTGTGTATAACGCACGTACCTTGGCTGGACAGCTTGCAGTGTCGAGCCGCAGCGCGTGCTGTGCGCCAGACAGGACCGGCCTGAGTCTGAGGCGCCTCTAGGAGACTGGGCGAGGCATTCTGGTTTTGCCTCTCGTCGACATTCCGCGGAAGCAAGTAAGAGTCCGTTTGTCAGCGAAGGGAGTTCCGCAGGTGCCAGCCCTCCAAATGGGCTGCTTGCAGCGAGCTCTTTGAAGGGGTAGGACCGTGTAGCGTAGTGCCGTTGCTGGAAGTAGCTAGGGGTGAGGCAATCCACAATGGGAAGTGGTAGATTGCCACCACCGGTAACCACAACTAGCCAGGTGCAAGCCTGTAGGAGGTGGGGGAGTTCGAATCCTACCCGGGGTCGATTAAGAAGCTTGCAATAGAGGCAGCTAATCCTCTGTTTCAATTCCTCTTCGATGCGAACGCTGCACAAACACCCCAGACAACGGGGGAAAATGTTCCAGTTGACCCCGTAGGGCTGAAAGGAGCACACAGATCCGTAGTCTTCGTTGCAGTGATACCTTATAGCTATTTCCTTCACCTGTCGTCCGACGATGAATTGAAGTGGTGGTGGTGGGTTGTACATTCACTCAATTTTAGAACAACTAGTCTTGCACACAGCGCGCACGGCGTTCAGTTTGCAGGACCTCTACACAACCGAAATCGTGTTGGCTACTCCCGAGCAGTCACACGCACATGAGACGGCTGGCATGGAGAGTAGAGGCAACACGAATTAAGCGAAATTTTCAAACTGAAATTGACCGCCTGCGGGAGAGACAGTGCCTTGCGTGGATGGAAGTTATAGCTCTTTGCGTCTCTACGTATGGAGCTACAGCCGGGTAAACAGCTCCCCCTCAACGCAGCATTTGGGAGCGGAGCGCAAAAGGGATGTAATTTCAACCAGGTCAACTTCACTCCGCCATGTCGGCCGCTCATCCTATGCTGCCTGAGGCCACTCTTTGAGGGATTGTGGCTGGTGACTACCTCCGAGCTCTAACGGATGACAGTGCCATTCTCCTATCGGTATGGCGTATCCATGCATGTATGCACGCGCTCATTCATGGTTACACTGTGTGTAGCCTGGAAATAGTGGCTTCCAACCACCCTTAACGCCGCTCAACTCCACATGCTACATCCACGTGGGCACCCGTCACCCATGAATCCGCGCATCCTCTGAACTAGAATTAAACTACGTTGAGGCAATTTCTATGAATTGCTAAAGCTCTTTGGGAAAGAGGAATTTTTGCTCGATGTTGAACAGCAAGTGGTAGCGACCCCCATGTATGGCGCACGTGTAACGGAGGCGCCGCGGGGCTCTGCAGCGTATGTGCAGTCCGCTTACCTGTGAGAGCGTTTCTACTTTCGTACAATTAATCAAAAAAACATGGATTTGCCTCGGCGTGTAATGAGCTAAAACGGGAGAACAACGAAGTGAACACCCGTTGCAGCTGGAAGTCTCGGTGCCCCACAGCGCCCGAGAGCGCCGCCGCAGCAGCGGCCGCTGTAGATGGCTTTAGGTGTAGCTACAGCTTTTGTTTTGCTGTTATCTATGAATTCCGTCAGAATCACCATTATTTTGTGCCTTCTTTAGAGCCCTTGCCTTCCCTTTTACAGCAACTCCTCAGCGCAATCTTGCAGTGTTGTACATTGTGCTGCCGTCCAGGGCGCTCTGCAGTTGCTTCGTTGCAGTGTGTGAATTTCGCTCTTTGCCCCTGTACTCATAGCGTCATTTTCTTTTTCCGTTTCCTGTTGATCTCAATTCTGTCTCTTTCTCAAACACAGCCTGGAAAGGGTAAGTGCTGGAGGCTTCGACTCGGGCAGCAGCTTTGGGGGCCCCTGTGGCGTTCAGTCTCCGTACTGAGCCTTCTTGGATAAACTACAGGACATGTAGTCATCCAGACACTATAGTAGTGCTTCCCTCGAGTTCTGACGTCTTTGGACCGCCTGCTGCTTTTTTGTCGGGCTTCTTGACGGTGGAGTGCCGCCGTGTTCTGCCCGCTGTACAGACACCCCGTCCCGACGTATTTTTGGTGTGATTTCTACCTTGCAAGATAAAGCCACGCGAGGACGAGTGCCTACGAGCTGTGGTGGGTCAGCGCAGCAGATCCGCCCGTCAGTGCCAGTTCGCTGGGGCCCCCTGGCCCGAGGAGTTCGCCAGACGCGCTTCTCCACCCTCAACAGGAGCAGCAGCAGCAGGAGCAAAGTGGAATAATGGCGAGCGGCATTGGTGATAAGGTCGCGCTCGCAAACCCGTACGAGGTACTTAAGGAAGAAGATGCCGTACAGCGGAGGCTGGAGAGGCAGGCGGAGAGGGAGCGACGTCGTCGCGAGCGTCGGGAGGAGAAGGCTGCAGCGGCCGCCTCAGCCGCGGCTGCTTCAGCAGCAGCTACAGCAGCGGCGGCAGCTGCTGTAAGGGCCCAGCTCTCCCCCGGTGCCGCGTCGCTCTTGCAGGGGGCACGTTGGGCTGATGTCGAGGTTGACTCGGACGATGATGGGCCGTTAGCAGTAACGATGCCCCACCGTTCCATGGCTTCGGGGGGAGGGAGTGCGGGGCGCAGGTCGCAACAGCACCCAAGGGACGCTTTTTACTCGGACGTGGAGACTTCTTCAGAGGATGACTTTGCCAGCGATGTTGAGGGAGACCCCCAAGGAGACGACTTGGCCGCCAACAGCAGCAGCAGCAGCGGCGAGGAGGAGGAGAGGGCAACAAGCAGAGAGCAGCCAACTCGATCTCCGTCGGAGGGCAGACGGAAAGCCAAAGGTAAGGATTACGGGTGTATGTGTGCGTGCCTTCCTTGCTTCACTTTGCTGGTACCGTCAGCAGCCAACTGTTTGTGCAGTTAGGGTCTGGGTAGCGTGACGCTCGTGGCACGACGTGTCTCGAGGGTTCAGAGAAAGGCACACTGTGCGATGGCGTGAGGCAGCAACAACAGGAGCATGGGGTCGGGGAGTTTGTTTTGTGCTGCGACAGGTCCAGGCGGGGCTGCTGCTGCCGACCCCTTGAAAGGTCTTAGCAGGAAGGAGAGAAAACAACGCGAGATGGAAGAGCTGGAGAGGGCTCTGAGCGAGGCGGGCCGTAAGTCGTTGTTCTTCCTTAACCTGTGTCTTGCCATTTCTTGCTGGTTTGGCTGCTGGCTCTGATGCTACGGTGGTTCTTGCAAAGCTGCTTCAGCTTGCATGAGTGGCTTATAGGGAGACGAGGCTAGTGGCGTGCTTTGCTCCTGTATTGCTGCTGCAGTGACTCCGTCTGTGCCCGCGGAGCCGAAGCCACGGCCTGAGCAGCAGCCGCAGCAGCAGCCACAACAGCAACAGCCGAAGGCAGGAGGAGGTTCTAGCGAGAAGAAGAAGAAGAAAAGGGCCCAGCAGCAGCAGCAGCAGCAGCAGCAGCAGCAGCGTGAATCTGAAACTGATGACAACGCAGATACCCCAGTGAGTACCGCATATCGCATTGCTCCGAGTGCTGCTATCGGTGCCTTCTTTCAGTGGTACTATATGAAGCGTTCACTGCGGGCTCTGCTGCTGCTGCAGGCCGCTCCTGAAGACCCCGCCAAAATCGCGGCTCGCCTGAAGGCGGCAGCGGCAGCGAAGAAGAGCCCTGCGAACAGCAAGGAGTTGGCGAAGAAGTTGGCCGCCCAGGAGGCGCAGGCGAAGAAGGAAAAGGCGAAGAAGGAAAAGAAGCCAAAACTCTTTTTTCCACCGAAACAGTGATGCAGCTGTAGATGTACTGCAGCATCTCCCTAGCCGGTCATTTTGCGTCACCTGCCGAGCTAGACCCAGTTGCTTCAATACGACTGCAGCTGCCGCGTTATATTAAGGGAGTCTGGTGAATAGACACTCGCAAGTGCGGCCGCAGTGTAAATGGGGGCGGACGCCATTCGGTGTTAGCAGCAACAGCAACAGTAACAGCAACTACTGCTACAACCTAGGCACCCGGGCAGCGATAGCGCTAGCTTTGAGGGTGTGCCTGCGGGTTTCTCCGCGTGTGGCTGCACGTGTTAGTAGGCTCTCCCAAGAGTTGTTGATATAGAGAAACGAGCAAGCAGAGGCAGGTTTGAGGACAGGAGCAGCTGGTGGTCGTGCCGACGAGGTTGGTTAGTTGGCCGCGAGGGTGTTGTGTTTTTGCACCGCGTCTATTGCCTGGCGGCCGTGTGTAGAGTTGTCAGTGTGTGTACACTTGAGACTGCGCACGCCGTCTGCAGCCATTTGACCCTAAAGTTTTTGGTCAGAGAAACTGGGATCCGGAGAGGAGCCCGCGTAACTCTAGATGATTCAAAAGCTTTCGCAGAAGAATGGGAAGTAACAGGGCCGGCGCGCAGCCGTGGTAGCTGTCTCACTGCGCCCCTACGGTGCTCTAGATCCAACGTAGATGACTAGTTACTGCATAGCGCCAACAAGAGACCTTTTAAGTGTTGGCGTAGTGCTGTTGGGCCGGAACACCCAGCAGCGCTGTAGCCTGCACCCGTGTCCTTTGGGGCAACGCGTTCTACAGACTGTGCTCCCCTCAGTACAAGATTGCAGGGAGCACAGCTTTGGATGTCCATTGTCGGCTTCGCCATCGTCCCCTTACAGCTTAGCTGTGGGGCCCCGACGGTCAATGGGCAAGAATGGCCGTGGGCTTGGGCCATTGTATTTAGATGTCGGTCGAATTAACTTGTTAGCAGCACGCTGCTCCAGCACATGGGCCGCCCAGCCAGCGGTCCTCGCAATGGCGAACAGAGGTGTGAATAACCCAATGGGCACTCCGCACCTACAGCAGCAACAACAACAGCAGCAAATGAACAGCTGCCAGCGGAATACGAATTGACAGAGACAACTAAACAAGCTGCGAAGCAGCCAGCTGTGCGTCAAAAGCAGAAGCAGTATTCATTCGTCTGACTGTTTATAGGCAATCGCTGCGGAGAAGTCGACGTTTGCATGCATGTTTTTCTTCTTGAGCATGTGCTCCTCAATAAAAGCCCCAATTCGCACCAACTCAGGGTCGGAATCGGGCAACCGTGCGGCTGCCAGGGCTTCAGCCAGCCGACGCATCAAAGGAGCTCTTGGGTCTCCTTCTTTGTACATTCGGTGCCCAAAGCCCATGATGAGCTCCCGGTGAGCGAAGGCTTCCTCCAGCTGCAGGACAACACCGTTAATTGGCAAGAAGTGCGACTACAGGCTACTGCCCAGAACACCTACAGGGCCGCAACACCATAGCATACGAGCAGCAGCAACAGGGGCAGCACCAGCTGATAAAAGGGAGAGCATTACTACAGTAGCCATCTTTTTACCCTTTGCTTTGCTTTCTCGGTGGAAGTCAAAGGAAGCAGCATCTCCAGAGCTGCTTGATTTGCTCCCCCATGCAAAGGCCCCTTCAGTGCCCCTATTCCCGAGCATATGCAGCTATACATATCGCTGCGGGTACCTGCAGTCACGCGGCACGCGAAGGTCGATGCTGCCACAACAGCAGCAGCGGCAACAGCAAGCAGGAGGTATTAGGCAACGCGACAGGGATCAGCAAGAACAACGCTTCAAGGAGGCTGGGCAGGTGGGAATGATTGCCGTTCCTATGCATAAAGCAATTCACAAGGCTGTGAAGGAGCAAAGCGAAAACCGTGCTGACGGAGACGTGCGGCCCTCACCGTTGAAGTCATGCTCAGCGTAGAGGATAAGCGATACGTCCAGCGTCTTTGCCACAAGCGGATGGGGCTGCGTACACCTCAAATGGCACCAATGGGGACGGTGCAAAGCCCCAAAACCGTATGTGTTTTTTCTCAGCGCCAAGTTCAAATGCTCCGCTCTTTGGCCTATCTTACCTTGAATGCCCGGTCCCCGTTCATTAGTTTCAGGAAGTTTATGGCAACGGAGTCCTCGGGATCGGAAACAAGTGATATTTCCTTGCCCGAGTTGGCGAAGTGGTGCCAATAGTTCAAGGCACCCCCGAAACCACCAATGAGACGAATTGCAATCTGCAGTAACCCACGACAAGAACCAACCTGCTTTGCATTGCTGGTTTGCTGCTGCTGCCGTCGATTATGTTTCTCGGGTTCCTTCATGCTGTCGCTTGCACGCGTCTGTTGTACCATTGATCCGTGACCCTGATAACAGTGCTGTGGCTAATTAAGACTGAGAAAAGCGGATATATGAGGAATGGTTATGTAACCTAGCACACGTCGACTTGTTGTTGAGAAGGATTGCGTTCCGGCTGTAAAGTTCCCATGAAGGAACAGGCTGTCCTCAAGACGTCCTGCAGCGTAGAAAAGCAAACAAAGCATAGGTTAAGGAACTTCTACGTAAGCGCTTGCTTCAGTTGTTCTTGCAACTGCCATTACTCGAAGGCTGGGACACCTGATGAGTGCTTCCTTCGAGTATCTCCCACCATCGGATGAGCTTCCTTCGGTATTTGTCTTAACACTGTGAGCAGCTGAGGTGGTAGCTGCCTCGCCCTGAAAAGCTTATGCTTGAGGCTTGCTAGCTGCTGGTGGTTTGGTAGGTCGCCAAGCAGCAACAAATGCACCACCTCCTCGAAAGTTGCTTCTCGGGCCAAGTCCACAACATTGTATCCTCGATAATTCAGTCCTTTGCAGGAAACCCAGCCCAGAACACTGCCTTACTCCTCAAAAATGCTACTAAGGCCTGTTTCTGGGAAAAGTACTAACCCATCCACACTTTCTTGCCGTTGGGGCAGCTGCAGTTGTAGGAGAAAAGACAAGAAGGAGTAACGCTCCCTTACCACTCCCCAAGGCAACCGTGCAGATAGCTGATTCTCCAGCGACGACACCAGCAAGCCCCCCAGAGGATGTTCCCTTGGATGACTCTTTCGAAGGTTTGCTATGCGGGCTGGTCTGTGAACGGCCCTTGTGCAGGGTCTTACGGTGTCCGATGCCCGCGTCCAGAGTAGCACAGGAAGGCGACATGGCTACGAAGGAAACTGCGATTGGTGCATACACGCACTGTAGGGTTTGCTATCTTCGGTGGAGTTAGCGGGTCAGCTCGTCAACTCAAGTGACCCTGGGGAGTAGGGGCATCCGCGACCTCTATTGTCGGGTGAAAACCCTCGACCCTGACATCTTTCTGTAGTGAATGTGGGTAATTTAACTATTTAGGCTTACACTAAAGGAGTAAAAACAAAAGAGAGGAAAGCTGAAGCGGAAGACGACGGTGTTAAGATGCCCCCACGGTACTCTGCTTGGATCACACAACGTGGTGGAGTTATTGTGCCCATAGGCTTTACCCTACAGAGAAATTTTTGAACTTCAATGAACTCGAAGCATTTACTGCAATTTGGGGACATGAACTCCAAAGCGTGTAACCGGCAGGCTGCCGCCACGTGGTGGACCAGCCCTGACCACCGAAGCGCAGCACAAGCACCTGCTGCATAATAGGCCTCCAGCGTGCCAGTTGAATGACATTCAGGACATCTAAGAGTTACAGTACCATAGGAATGAATGAATACAAGCTACTTCGAGTAAGATACTGCACAAACACCAGAAAACGACGACTCAAAAGCGTGCCAGGGTCTCATGCCCCGTGCAAAGCAGGTGTAAGACCGGTAGACACCGCCTCCTCCTGCGTAATATACAAGGAGCCTTCACGCACATAGGTGTTTTCGTTTTACGCCAAACCTCGGCGCCCTGCATTACTGAAGTCGAGTTCCCCCGGTGCGTGACAGAGTTTAAGGAGCAGTAACTGTACCACGAAGCAGCATACACCAGTGTACATCTCGACTACCACCATGCCTTCCTGTGGGCTCTGATCATCTGTCGCATTCGACACCAGCGGCGCCAGTAGCGATAGGTCGGTGAGGTAAAGGATTAGCAATTGGAAACTGTGTAGCCATCCCTACTTATGCGTGGCTTCACATTGCTGTCCTACTACTAAAATTGCACCGGAGATCTTTTCCATCCAACTTAGTCCCACGGTGCGACCTATTTACTTCTTTGCACGCTAAAATACGGCAAAGTTTCGGGTTGTTTGGCCCTGCCAACTGTACCCCCCAACATTCCACAATCAATGTTGCATGTGGTGTTCCCGTCCCTTGTCGAATGAAGCCAAGCACTAGCCGAGGCCAATGCGCGGCTGTGCAAGGGTTATGGGGCAGTTTATTCCTCTGCAATCTCGTACACGTAAATATCGCCACTCGTTGTTCCAACGAACAGAGTGTGGCCATCATACGACCAGTTAAGAGAAGTGCACCATGGAATGCCGCTCTTGATTGGCTCGTCTGGGTGGATGTCATCCAACACATTTTTGTTCTCGAGGTCCCAGATCTGCAGGAATCGACGAAAACGGGAAGGGCACACACACACACACACACACACACAC
>CAJFCX010000588.1:0-14056 GCA_904066255.1 Eimeria sp. OTU-X
AGATGATTCTGTGGCAGCCCCGTGTGTGTAGCTTATTTGCGGCTTTGCTCCTGCGTACGTGTTGCCGACCTTCGATCTGTTCTTTCTTGTTTCCATAACGCCACATCCCGGATTATCAGCAACGGCTGCTGACTGCATTGCCGAATGTTGATTAGCTTGCCAGTGGAGTAGTGGCTCGTCGGCCCCGTGAGCGCAGCTTACACTGCGCAGTATGCTGGAGGTAACTCAATTTGAACCATGCAGGAGTGATATCTCTGGCAAGCTTCATCTAGCTGCCTCTAGGCAAACTGCAAGTGCACAATGTTTCGCATGGCGAGAGGAATCCCAATGTATTTACGTTGCCACTACTGGTTACTCACTTAACTAACAGGTTCCCAAAACAACCCCGAGTATGATCCCGGTGAAGTTGAGTACTTCCAGTCCGGACGAAGCATTCTGTACCAAGACAGCTAGCTAGATGGAATCACCAGCCTCGTGGATTCATGTCCAGCAGGACAGACCCCAGTCCCTGGAAGAATGGGATGACTCACACCTGGCTGGGTTACAGAAAAATAGGTAGATGTTTCACGTTTACATCGTGGAAGAAGGCGGCATATTAAAAGTAGAAGGCATGCTCTAGTCGTGCAGAGCGGAGTGCCATGCAGAATGTATTCGATAGTATATGGCCCAGCTTCTTAGAAGAATATGGAGCTGAGTTTGTTAGAAAGCTTGGGAGAATGATACAGACAACTAGAATCTCAGTTGATGTACTGCGGAACGTGTTTCTGAGAGCATGCAGGGAGGGTTACAGCTGTCTACAGAGCAGAATGCCTCCTTTCCGCAAAAGTGTGTGGACACTGTCTCCCGCATCTAGGAAAGCATAACGATAGGGCTTTTGAGGTTGAATGCTACTGCCGCCGTGTTTTGCCAGCATTTCCCCTCGATGGTCTAAGGCAAAGAGAGCTGCCTACTGCAGCTTCGTACAACAGAGTGGTTACGAGAGACAGGGGAACGCTGCAATGGTAGCTCCACAGCTCACCCTCCAGGAACCCAGAACTGCTTACAAAAGAATGGGTAGTTAGTGCGAAGAGAAAAAAACAGTGTAGAGAGCTAGCAGGAAATCTATCCAAATTACAGTCCCTTCTGTCGGTGAAAGTTGATGGCAGTCCGCCCTAAAGGAGACGCAACAAGAGGTTGCACCCTTTATTTTGTTGAGCTTAGACAACCATACCAGGTGGCACCTTCGTTGTGGAGAAAGCTCTTGAACAGTTCCTCTTCCTGCTCCGACTGTCCACGCCTGACTGGTGCTGCGATGCCCAGCAATTGGAGGATCTGGACTTCTGTGAGGTGTATTTTCATCTCCACCAGGAGAGCTACAGCTGTTAGAGACGTCCTTACCCTCCAAAGGAGAGGGACGAAAGTGGTGTTCTACCAACGTACAATCGCCTTCTATCACGAGCGCCTACACTCTATGCGGCATGGTAGGTGGGCAACAATATTCACTAATTCACAGCTGAACAAGGGCGCTATGGCATCAACGAGGCATTACATTGCCAAGTACCAGCCCCACTATAAACTCTGGGCTCATTCTCCGCAGAGCTGCTCCTTAGAGGATGCCACCCAGCTGGCAGCTACGACCGTTAAACGGTTCAAAAGGAAGTAAAGATATCGCACTGGTGTTCAGCAATTCTACCTCGCACCCGCATGTTCACTAATAGGCCATCCTCTAAACTGACTAGGACTAACGGAGCCATCCTATTGAAATGGTTATCGCAGATTCCGTGGCGGCCCGAACGGGAACCCTTCTTCTGTGTTGGAAAGCAATGGACTGCAGCATCCGGTTTGTTTCTTATGCTGCCAAAGATGCCAGGATACAGCGAAAAGGTCCTACTGGGACTTGAACCCAGGTCGGCGGATTCAAAGTCCGCAGTGCTAACCACTACACCATAGAACCACGAAATGACCGTAGTGTGCGAAGCGCCTCTGCAGGTCTAGTGGTAGCGAAAGCGATACCCAATGGACACCACAGGATTCTCATAGAATACCTAAATCCCGTGCCATTCATCCGATCGGTGTGTCTCGGAGAAGGAACGCTGCCACCTACTGACGGTGGTTTGGTGTATGTGTGCCGAACATTGTATTACGAATGTCCCATCAGTGTAGGAAACCTTGAACAACCTAACTGCAGCCCCATGTTTCGGTGGGCAACTATATTGATGTTATGCAAAGGCGCTGTATTGGTGGCATTTCCAGTTGGCGCACCATTTATGTCTTTCGAAACAGTGTTATGAAACCGCTATTGACCATCTGTGAGTCGGTAAGATGCCAAGGACTAATCAAAAAGGTCCTACTGGGACTTGAACCCAGGTCGGCGGATTCAGAGTCCGCAGTGCTAACCACTACACCATAGAACCGCGGAGGGTAGCCACCACGCCAACGCAAGCTCCGAAGCTCGATGGCTTGGCTATCTGTTAGCCGGCTGTCCATCGTATCCTCCGAAGCAGCTGAGGGCAGAAGCGCTCCATGTCAAACTTTCTCCATTGTTGCCTCCAGCACTTCACAGCACATCGAATTGCATCACGCTTTCATGGTACAGCTTGTGAGACGGTTATCTATATAAAAGGATCATGCCGAATATGCTTTCCAAAGCTTCACCAGCGCGCCATCTGTGGGGTGGATTTGCCAACCAACATACAAACACTTGAGGAAACCTGGTCTCTGGCCTACACAATTGTCAGGACTGCAAAGACCCTGTTAATGGGCTAGTCAACTACGATGGTGCAACCCACGCTAGCTGGACAGCGCTTACACATGAATTTGCTTCTGAACCGTGACACTGTGTGGTGAGAAGGGTTCCGGATTGCAACGGCCAACAGAAAGAGTGCACTCATGCTTCTGCAATCCTGCCTCGCACCCGCATGTTCACTAATAGGCCATCCTCTAAACTGACTCGGACTAACGGAGCCATCCTATTGAAATGGTTATCGCAGATTCCGTGGCGGCCCGAACGGGAACCCTTCTTCTGTGTTGGAAAGCAATGGACTGCAGCATCCGGTTTGTTTCTTATGCTGCCAAAGATGCCAGGATACAGCGAAGAGGTCCTACTGGGACTTGAACCCAGGTCGGCGGATTCAAAGTCCGCAGTGCTAACCACTACACCATAGAACCACGAAATGACCGTAGTGTGCGAAGCGCGTCTGCAGGTCTAGTGGTAGCGAAAGTGATACCCAATTGACACCACAGGATTCTCATAGAATACCTAAATCCCGTGCCATTCATCCGATCGGTGTGTCTCGGAGAAGGAACGCTGCCACCTACTGACGGTGGTTTGGTGTATGTGTGCCGAACATTGTATTACGAATGTCCCATCAGTGTAGGAAACCTTGAACAACCTAACTG
The DNA here is from genome assembly GCA_904066255.1 of Eimeria sp. OTU-X. Taxonomy (NCBI): domain Eukaryota; phylum Apicomplexa; class Conoidasida; order Eucoccidiorida; family Eimeriidae; genus Eimeria; species Eimeria sp. OTU-X. The sequence continues at coordinate 3,379 of CAJFCX010000588.1, forward strand.
CAGCCCCATGTTTCGGTGGGCAACTATATTGATGTTATGCAAAGGCGCTGTATTGGTGGCATTTCCAGTTGGCGCACCATTTATGTCTTTCGAAACAGTGTTATGAAACCGCTATTGACCATCTGTGAGTCGGTAAGATGCCAAGGACTAATCAAAAAGGTCCTACTGGGACTTGAACCCAGGTCGGCGGATTCAGAGTCCGCAGTGCTAACCACTACACCATAGAACCGCGGAGGGTAGCCACCACGCCAACGCAAGCTCCGAAGCTCGATGGCTTGGCTATCTGTTAGCCGGCTGTCCATCGTATCCTTCGAAGCAGCTGAGGGCAGAAGCGCTCCATGTCAAACTTTCTCCATTGTTGCCTCCAGCACTTCGGAGCATTTTGCACTGCCTCTTGCTCTCGAAGTGTAGCATGTTAGGCGGTTAGCAATCACCCAGCAGCATGCCGAAAAGTTCAACTTCGACGTAACCGAGATGTCACCTGGGATGTGGTATTGGAGACGTTGCGGATTACCCCACAAACACCCGCAGAGAACGTAGGCGGGTTATTGGCCTAGGGAGTTCTCAAAACTGCAAATATGGGCTGAGGTAGAAATCCTAGGTGGCTTGTTCTTCTGGGGCATATGAGTTTGCCAGTCCTACTAGGGCGTAGTACTGAGGGAGAACGAGTGTGTGGGGGCCTATGAAAACAATGAGTATACAACGTTAGTTCTACAAACGTAATTACAGGTTCTGTCTCAGCACGCGGGTACAACTGTCCAGCCTGATGGGGGTAGACCAAGTCGGAGACCAAGTATCCCCCAGCTGGGGGGGAGAACAATGTGCGTACGTCTTCATTCCACTGCTCGCCGAGAGCCTTGAAGAGAAGCAAAGAAAAACCATAGGTGTTACTCTGTAGGCCGCCACCAACCTCCCCTCTCCTTTCTTTCTCCTAGCCGCAATTGCTCCTTCTACGGTAGCTACGGTAGTTAAAGTGGAGACAGTTTTCTCAGACGAAGGAGGCAACGGGATTCCAACGCAGTGCGCAGGTGACTGTCTCAAAGCAACAGCAATTATATGGGTTTTCTGCAATTGACACTCAAGGAACAGCTGAAGTTTGAAGCGTTGAAAAACAAACTCCTAAAAGTATTGACTAAAGAGGCACCAGTTTGGGGCCGCCCGGTGGACACACACTGCACCGCGCCGAACTCATTTTCGGCGCAGCTCCAAGCTTTGTCCAGAGTTACGGACGACCGTGGAAACTTGGAGCGAAAATCGAGCTACCAGAGACAGTTGCTCACAAAGGGGAGCTCAGAACCCATTAGGCTCTTTCGGTAGCAAGCCTATAGAGGGAAAGCTGACACAGGGTATTTTCTACTTGAGATTCCCCACGTGAGCTGGCTTCAAGCAATCAAAGTGGCTATGAGAGTGTCAGTCGTTCAGGACGCTCAGGGAGTTCGTCAAGAGAACCTTTTAAAGGAAGATGTTTTATGCCTTCACTCTGCAAAAGCTACGGTGTTCTTGCCTCTTCTGCGATCTTTGATGCGGCTGCTATTTGTTTTGAGGGTCACTACTACATGGCGCTCCTGCTGGTGCAACTATTTCATTTGAGCTGAGCCAGCAACACGATACGAGTGCTGGGTGGTAGTCTGCTCATACGCTGTGGAAAGAGGTCAAGAAAAAGAATAATCTTCCGAAGCTCCAAAGCGACGGGCTGATTGCCCGCCTGCAGGGTGTGCCAAACGGCAGTGTGACTCCTTCCTACAGCCAAGAGCAGATTGACTTGGCCTCTGTGCACGTTTATTCTCTTCCTGAACTGCGGCGATAGAGGCTTGCCGCTAGGATTCCTCAGTCGGTGATGGGTTGATTGTTATACGCAAACAAGGAATGTTTGTGTTTATCCATTATGTACAAGAGCCCTTGGAGCACCGTCAATGTGAATTTCAGCCCCTATGTAGAAGAAGTGTTCTTTCAAGCCACACAAGCAATCATCTCCCAATTGAAAGTTGGTTCGGTAGGCGTTTACGGCTCTTCATCAAATGCTGAAGCAGTTCCTACGCGGATAGACGCAATTCGGAGAAGGCCGTTTCCATTGTACACTGACGTGGAAGTTCGAAAGGTCCTCAGTTTCTCATCGCACTACCGCATTAAATGTTCTGTGGTCGCTCCTGTTCAATGCAACCCCCACATGTGTGTCACTTTCCCGCTATTCTGCAGATTCTAATAAGCCTCAATTATTCAAAACGGGGAACAGTTTCCTCCATTCCAGAGTTTAGGGAGAGCAAAACGCCTACTCGTGCTTTTCCTCTTTTTCTCTCAAAAGAGCCTTCAGGATGGGTTGATGCATGCACTCAGGCTCCAGGCCGATACGCTGGGTTCTGGTTCTTGCTCCTGCTTCTCTCAACCATGCGGTGACAGCATAGAGCAGTTGCTATGCCTGTCAGTCCCCAGGCACCCTGCACAAACTGGATGGAGAACAAGAAGCTGAGCAGCGTAGTGTGTCTGTCGACTTGCAGCACCCTTTGTTACAGCGTCTGCTCGCGTACAAGTTCTAACTACACCAACAACTTGGATAATTGTTAAAGCATTCACTTGGAGCTGAATTATCATTCGTCATAAAAGCAGAAAGAAAGGTACCATTGCTAGAAGTTTCCTCAGTAGCTCGTCGGCTGGCCGGCGGGATGTGTTCACTGTCTCGCTGCGTTGTGTTACGTGGAAATGTTCCACATCGCAGTGAGCCCCGCTAGAGAAGTGTGCTTAAACTTTTCTGTCTAATTTCGGGATAATAACTACTTTACTCTCAGGGCATTACAGAAATCGTATTGGTGGACTCAGTTGTTGGTCCCTATTAAAAAACGAAAAAAAGAAAAAAAAAAACGATAACTGAAAGCTCTAAACCGTGAGGGGACGTTGAGAAATCCGGCTCAAGGCCAAAATAGTACTTCCAAGCATTATCACATTATATGTTTGCTAGGTTCCCACAGAAGGAGGGGCGCCAGGGTGAGGAGGTTGTCTGTACGCCGATTGGAAAGGAGGACTTCGATTTGACAGAAGTTTAGAATTCCTGAAATCGCATTTCTTGCCTGTTCATACATCCTGGCTACTGTTGCTTTCTCCGTGTTTCGTTTATTTACCTTCTGACTTGTGGAAAGTGAGGTGGTTTGTACAACAGCCTTCGGTGATGAGCTGGAGCTGCCTTCTTAGTTCTGGATAGCTCCGCATGCGGAAGAATTGTAGGGGCCGGTTGTGTTTTTGACTGTAATTTGCCGATTTGACTGTCTAGGCATATTTCTTTTTATATTATTTTTCTTTTATCCCTCTATTTTTTGTTTGAAAGGGCTCCTGTTAGCTCCCCAAGAGGGCAGGGGCCTAGCCTCGACCTCTGCTCGCCGAGGGGGCACGGGACCGAAGAGGCAGACCACCATTTTTTGCGCTTTGTCGGCCAGCTGGGGCCGTATATAAGTCGCATTCTTCCATCTCAACTTCATGTATCTCCTACTGATTCACATTCTCGGCGGTTAGCTGCTCTTCGGTCTACTCACAGGCCTGAGGACTAGCAACGAGGCCCCCCGCAGCCTAACCTCGACCCATGTCCCCACTCCAGACAGCCCATGCAGCATCAAAATCAGCACAAGAAGCAACAGCAGCGATAGCAACAACAACCGCAAGACAGACTCGGGTTGCCAGTGAGTGGGGCGTGAGTGCAGCCCCCAATTTGCTATGGGGGCAGACACACGGGACCTGCTGCAACAGCAGCAGCAGGTATTGCCATCGCAGAAGCAGCAGCAGCAACAGCAGCAGCAAAAACCACCATTGGCTCAACAGAAACAACCATATCCACTTGACGAACAACAGCAACAGCAGCAGCAGCCCCGACCAAGTCGGCGTGCAAATCGCAACTTCCTTCAGCAGCGGCACCATCAGGATCAGCAGGACCAGCCACAACAACAGCATCAACAGTTCCTGCAACAGCCCAGGACGCGGAACAGGACGAACCCTCAGAGACGTCCTCGTCAGCAGCAGCAGCAGCAGCAGCAGCAGCAAACTCCCGTCCTTCCGCCGTGGGATCCACAGGCAGCAGATCCACCTGCTGCAGAGAGGCCTGTGGGCCGCGTCTCAAGGGCTTCCCGCCGCGATGCAGCAGCAGCAGTAGTAGTAGAGGCTGGAGTAGGAGCTGCCGCCGCAGGGGCAGCAGGTCCTTCATCGCCTGCCCGTGAGTGGGTCACCGGCTCTCTGCAGCACCCATTGCAGCATTCATTGCAGCATTCACTGCAGCATCTTCAGCACCGTTGCTGGCAGCGGCTGGAGGGGCAGCAGCGGGAGGAGTATAGGGCAATTCTGCCTTTGGGGGGTCTCGCCTCTGAGGCACTTCGCGTGCGACTGGACCACGGGTACCCTCTAGATGTGAGGGGAGGGGGCCCTCATCAGCCAAGACTGAGGCCGGGCCCCCCCCACTGTGGCTTCCTTGGGGCCTCCCACTTCTGTCTCCCCGTCGTAGGTCTGGCGCCGCAGGGGCCCCACGGCGGCGGGCCGCAGCCGTGGGCCCCCAGCTTGCCTTTTGAGGCTACCCCCACAACCCCACCGGCTGCCGCCTCTCTTCCGCCAGTACAACAGTGTTTTTACGTACAGGGTCCGCCGACACAACAGCAGCGCGGACAGCAGCCTCCCCAGCAGCACGTACAGCATCAGCTGCAACAGTACCCTACTACCCTGCCCGCACTTCCCCCTCAACATTTGCATTCTTCATCTGACTATCCGTTCCTCTCAATGATGGGCGTCCCCACAAGGCCCCCGTTTGCTGGAGCTCCCAACGCCGATGGTAGCAGTAGCAGCAGCAGTAGTAGCCCGTTGCAACCAAGCGACACCTGTAACGCGCAGATGCTCGCTTCTGAAGCGGACCCGGTCGACTTCTCTGCTGCCGCAACAGCAGCTGCAGCTGAAACAAGAGCGGTAACGGACACAGCAGCAGCAGCAGCCCCACAAACGCCTTCCAACGACGCTACCAGGCCTATTGAAACAGCAAGATACGCGGCTGTAGGCATCGCTGACAAGCGCGAAGGCGGTTCGGCAGCCAGTGCCACTTCGGTGGCTGCAGGAGCTGCAGCTGCAGCTGCAGCAGCCACTGCAGTAGCCACTGCAACTACAGCACCTGCCCCAGCTCTGAACGGTGTCGTTGCTCTCGGCACTTCTGTGGGTTGCCCCACTCCCTATGCAGTCATGAGCGAGGCAACTCTGCAGCAGCAGTCGTGGCAGCATTTGTCTCACCCGTACTGGCAATCGTGGCAGCTGCAACAGCAGCAGTGGCAACAGCAGCTGCAGCAACAGCAACTGCAGCAACACCACCTACAACAGCACCAGTTGCAGCACCACCAGCTGCAGCACCACCAGCTGCAGCAGCAGCAGCAGTGGCAGCAGTGGCAGCAGCAGTGGCAGCAGTGGCAGCAGCAGTGGCAGCAGTGGCAACGCATGGATATGCCTGCTTACTCGTACCTACCCGTGCAGCAGCTGCAGCAGCAGCAACAGGTACAGCAGCAGCAGCAATATGTAGGCCTGATCCAGCAGCAGCGGCAGGATTGGGGGCCTCAGAGGCCAGCTGGCACGAACAGGACTCACCAGCGGGCGTCGCGGCGCGGCGTACAGCAGCAGCACCACCAGCAGCAGCACCAGACTGCCTCGGCTCCCCACTGCAGCAGCGCTGCCGGTCCCCGCAGAGGACTTCAGCGCCAGTGGCAACAGTCGGCCTTCCCAGTAGGAGTACCGACGGCGGACTGCATGCCTCACATTCCATCGGAGTCCTGTGCGGCGGTGGCAGCAGCGGCAGGTGCTGCACCAGTTGCTGCTTACCCGCAGCCGCTGCAGGCCCTTGCAGCAGGAGCTCCCGTCAGCGAGCCCACGGATAGCCGAATGACCCGTACACCCGGTCGTATCGTGGCTGTTGCTCCTGCGTACAGTTACGCTGCTGCTGTGCGCAGTGGGCCTACGACTTCCTCCCCGCAGTCAGTACAGCAACAGCAGCGGCAGCAGCATGGGCAGTGGGTGGCGCAAGCACGCATTGGCAACCGAAATATACGAGATGTACCCTGCCGGCCCCGGTCGGTGCAAGAGGAGCGCCGCCTAGTTGACAACACGCAGCAGCTAGTTGAAGGGCCTCTCCGGGGCTGCAGGAGGCGTGCAACCAAGAGCACCCCACCTCCAGCTCCTGCTGGTGGTACCCCTTCTCCTGCAGGGGGCAGCACTGAGGGATTAGCGGCGTTATCCAGTAACACCTCAGCAGCTACAACCTCGGCTGCAGTAACTGCACAAGAAGGGGGCAGGCCAGGCAGCTGCAACAGTAGCTCAAGCGCACTGTACAGCGGCCGGAGCAGCCGCCGCAGCAGCATGAACAGCAGGCCTAGTAGCAACAGAAACTGCACTAGAAGGAACAGCACCAGGAGCCTCGCCAGCAGCCGGATGCTCCCCGAAGAAGGTTATGCATACACTAAAAACATGGCATATCTAGCTCCACTTGTAGAGGCAAAGAAAGTTGGCCCTGGCGACTTCGTGCTGCTGCACGTCATAGGCAAGGGCTCATATGGTACATCCAAAACCACATACGTGGCGCTGGCCGCGTGCACGCACGCAAACTTGCGTGCACGTGTGCGTACTGCTGTCTCTGTGCAGAGCTTATGTACTTCCCTGCTCCGGGTTTTTGGCACATTCTCTCTGCGTGCACGGCGCAAGCGTGGGGTCTTATTGACTCTGTGTGCTGAGTGCATATTTACTCGCTTGTTTTATAGGTGTTTTGTTACACGCGCCCACATGTCTTCGTCAGTGGCTCTACTGGCTTGTTAGTTTTCTTTCCCTATACTAATCCGTATGCATTTACTCACATCTGTTGAGTCGTTCATTTTTACAGAGTTCCTAGGTTTATATCCGCTTACTTCGTGGATTTGTGCGCGTGGGGTCTTTCATTTCCTTGTGTATTTTTCCGTAGTTATTATTTTGCTTACCCATCCTTTCCGTCCTCCTGCGGCGTTTAGGCAAAGTGATGCTTGTCCGGTTCGAACAGGACGGCCAGCTATATGCGCTGAAGGTTCTTCTTAAGGAATCCCTGCTGCGCCGCAGCCAGGTGAGGCTGTTTGGCTCTTAGATGGCAGTTAGATGTGGAAGGAAGCAAGGGGACCGAACGCTAACAACTAAACTCCTGGAGTTGCAGTCTTTAGCGCAGACCACAGGAAGTTCTAGGGAGGTGGAAGGGGACCGCAATCACACTGGAGGGTGGCCAAAATAGCAGGGAAAGATAATTTTTCAACTGAGGCCTGACGTGTAGCGTTGTCGTTGCATCCGGCTTTGCTGCTGCTTCGGCTGCTGTGGGCGTTGTGGGTGTCTGTTGATGGCAATTCCGCGTGCCTTCATACTGAACTTTGTGCTGATGCCGCTGCTTTTGCGTTTAATAGGTGCAGCACACGCGCACGGAGCGGGCAGTCTTGGAGGCAATCTCGCATCCTTTTATTGTGCAAATGCACTTCGCATTTCAAACACCGAAGAAGCTGTATTTTGTTTTAGAGTCCGTCTGTCTTGTTCGATTGTTTGGCCGAATCACTAGCTTTCCTAGTGTCGGGGCTTAGGACTTTCAGCTTGGCTGCTGGTTCTACCCTTTCCTTGCCTCATTTTGAATGGCTAATGCACTATGGCTCAGTAGCTGGCACGTTTAGCGTCTATATGCTCTTGCGCTGGTGGTAAGGGCGACTGCAGAGTTGTCTGTGCAATTACACTAACCTTCGGCTATTGTTGCTTCTGGACGTGTACTGTGGTTCTTTCATGAGGGTCGTGTGGTGGGAGGCGAGTGGCGGGTGCAAGCATTTTGGTAACCCTGAGGTTCAGACAGATTTTGTCTCGATGTGCCGCAGGTACTGTCCCGGTGGGGAGCTGTTTTTCCATTTGCAAAAAGAAGGGAAGTTCACTGAGGATCGCTCCCGCTTTTACGCTGCTGAGCTGTTGCTCGCTTTGGAGCATCTTCACAAGCACAATGTGATCTACCGAGAGTACATTAACCCTACCAACACGCCTTCCCTGGCCATCCCACTCCAGACCTGCACATATCATTCGAGTTCTTTGCATGCGCAAGAATGCCCCCTCACATTGACAGGGTGTCTCCTCGCTACATCTTTATAGGAGCATAGGCCCCTTTCAACAGCAGACAGCAGCGGATGCGGTGGCAACTGACGGATGTGTGTCTTCAGTGTGGTGCATGCCGCAGTTACTGGCTTCCAACTGGAAGCAGCAGGCATAAGGCACCGTGCATCGCGTCCTGTTTGATCAGGGTATTCTTCTGCCCTATATTGCGTTTTTTCTTGATTCAGCCTCAAATCAGAAAATGTTTTGCTGGATGTTGAAGGCCACATTCGGCTGACGGATTTTGGCCTCTCAAAGAGCGGCATCGCGGACAACAATAGTGCCCGAGTACGTCGGCAGCTGTCTGCTGCAGTTCTAACCCTGCTGTTGTTCCTACTGCTGATATTGCTGCCGTTGCTAGGACTGCAGTTGAAGTCAGCCCTTTGGGGGTGTTGCGCGTGATCCACTGCTTATCCACGCTAGCGGTTGCTGCTGGCTATTCACGGAGACGGCACACTTTGCTGATTGGCTGCTTTGCTTCGGCTGTTGCGTTTGCTTTTGCTGCAGTCCGTGTGCGGGACCCCCGAGTACATAGCCCCTGAGATTCTGTGTCAGGTCGGGCATGGAAAAGCAGCAGATTGGTGGAGTCTCGGGGCTTTGCTCTATGAAATGCTGACAGGCCTGCCTCCTTTTTACACGGCCAATCGCCAAGCTCTCTTCACAAATATTCTCTGGTGGGTTGCCCTGGGACTTGGAGGTTCCGATTCAGGCTTCAGCGGACCCTTTTCTCACCAGTTTGCGCGCGAGCCATGACAGTCAGATGCATGCTGCGTATGTATGAATGCGTACACATGCGTGGTGTTCCGTGGGTCTGCGACAGTTGAAAAGGGCAGCTACCACCGAAAAGACTGCTACCACTTGCGTCTTCAATGTGTTGTCCTCCGTTTTATCCCCAAGGAGGGGCTGGGCTCATGCATATGGCCCAGCGGGCAACACGATAGCTCCGATGCAAAAATACTGCTGTTACTCCTTGCTTGGCGGGAAGGACACTACAAGACCAGACGATGCTTGCACTGACCCATTTGGTAGTGCAAACGTACTTTACATACGTCATATCTGCATGCATATTGTATCTGTGGAGTTGTGTGCTGATTTGAGGTTCGCAGCTCCTGGACTCTGTATGGCCATGCAGACGATCGGTGACTTAGTTTGGGATTGTGGCGTTTTGTTACGTTGCAATGGGATTAACGTGTGTGATGGCTGTGCTGCGAACAGGGGGGGATTGGAGTTCCCGGCTGATCTGTCCCCGGCGGCCGTAGACCTCCTGAAGAATCTACTGCACCGCGACGCCAATGAGCGACTGGGCGCCGGGCCCTTAGATGCAGAGGAGATAAAGGTATGCACTGTATGTTTGCTTTTGGTATTTAAAACTAAGGAGGCGTCAAATATGGCAGTGCGTGGTGATGTGGTGGAAGATGTGAAGCTAACCAACACAATCTACGTCGCGTGATGGGCAACCTTGCGTAGCTATGCTTGTTGTATTAATAAGCGTAATTTTGACAGTAAGAGACGATTCTCTGGTAAAACGTGTTTCATCCCCTGAATGTGCATTGAGTTTGCTGTGATGGACTTCGCATTTACTGGTTGATTTATGTGCAGAGGCATCCATTTTTTGAATCAGTAGATTGGGACCTGCTTCTTGCAAAGAAAATAGAGCCGCCTTTCAAGCCCCACCTGCGCTCGCATGAAGATTCCAAGTACTTCCCGGCAGATGTTAAACGAGAACCCGTTTTATCTGATGGTGACGGGCCCGACGCAGCTTTTGGTACCGCCACAAGAGGAACGAGAACGCAAAGGTCTCGCACGCCAGCTTCGCGCTCTACAGGGAACAGCAGCCGCAGCAGCAATAGTAGAGTAGCAGCAGCTACAGTAGCAGATCCTGTAGCCAGTGGCAGCTGTACTGCTACAGCTTACACGGGGACAGCGCGGCAGCCAGAGGACGCATGTACAGAGGGACACTCCCATGCATGTAGCTCGCATTCTTCTCACAATTCTCAGCACACCGAAGATGAGGAAGGCGAGGCCCTCTTCAAGGGTTTTACCTACGATGAACGCCTCCAGGGGTCTGTCTATCGTTTCTGTTCAAGTGCTCATTGTCCAGTATCTGTTTAGAATATCCACAAGTTGCCGCGCAGTTGTGCAAGAGGTAACGGTATCCGTTACTCGCTGATATGCTCTGTTGCTTCCGTTGTTTCAGGACCTGGGGCAAAGCGGCAACATCTCCGGACGACCCCTACGATTTCTAGGCGTTGTATGGACGCATCTTCTGTTGTATTTCCGTAGGGAGAGAACCTACGTCGTTTCTCTCTATCTCGCTATCCGAGGTGATTGTCGGCCGGCGAGGTCAGTCTGTTATTCTCAACCCCCCCCCTGCGCTGCCTAGTGCACGATGGTGACAGGGAAAGGTTATTTGATGTTTGTTAATGCAATTAATGAGCTGCCGGTACACCTCCCGCACTGGAGAAGCCGGCAGCCACACACTCGCATGCATACATACATACATACATACATACATACATACATACATACATACATACATACAGAC
>CAJFCX010000589.1:0-14025 GCA_904066255.1 Eimeria sp. OTU-X
AAGATTGAGGGTGAAGGAAAATCGGAGGCGGCCGCCCCGCAGAAACCAGCGCCGGCGTTGCTTCCAAAGAAGTCTATGAGTGTGTTGCCAAAGAAGGCGGTGGAGGTTCCGGCAAAGGCAGACGCATCAGCCGCACCGACGACACCAGAAGGCGATGTAGCAGCAAAGGCCGATGGAGCCTTGGAGAGGAAGATAGATGGTGAAGGAAAATCGGAGGTGGCCCTCCCGAAGAAGGCAGCGCCTGCGTTGCTTCCAAAGAAGTCTATGAGTGTGTTGCCAAAGAACACCGTGGCGTATGCGGCTAGGTCGCCCGCGCTGGTTACCCCAGGATCGAATTCAATATAGGTGCGCATCCGGATCTAGGAGATTGTCGGATTTTGTTTGTGGTTTTATTCATGTGGCAAAGTGGAAGCGGTGGAAGTCGAACCTGTTTTCAGCAGGAGTATTTTAGGTGCCTTTTAAATACGCCGGGCGCTCATATTATTTCTGTCCGTTGCTTAATGGCAGAGTCTTTGCCCCGCTAATCTATTTTTTCTGTTCTGCTGGAAAAGCAGGTTCAGAACCATTCCATTAAGCCCCTTTTTGCATAACGTTCAAAACCTAGAGGCCTACTTTTACTACAGTGTCGGCACCTACGTTGAAGGCGGATGCATAGCATATTTTAAAGTGCACCACTAGCAAACAATATCCCGAAAACAGCAGTCATCACTGAGGAAATATGATTCATGGTCAATGCCACGTGTTCAAGGCAAATTACCTGGTAGTTAGCAAATATTATGCTGAACGACAGTAGCTGCAGGCAGGTCCAAAGCGGGAAAGGGCAACCAGTGACGGCCCTATCCTCTCTCTTGCTGTGTATAGATTCCAAGTTGAGCCCGTTGGCTCTAGCAATGTTTTAAGCCACAAGAACCAAGCGGTATCTTCTGATCCATGGTTGCGATAGTTCCAACGCCAGGCAGCATGTGTGGCGCAAGAGAACTGTCTTCCGAGCTCTAAGTGAGAAAATTGGTAAGATTGAGCTTTATGCGGATTAGCAAACATTGGCTGAATTGCGTTTTGCAAAATGGTTGTTGGTAGCCATTGCCTACAATGAGGACGAAGCCTGACATCCAATTTTTACTGAAGTCGTCTGTTACACCGTCGACAGTTAAACGAATGGGAAACTATCTTCTTAGTGTGCCTGCCCTGCAGCTGGGGAAGCAAGGCCAACCCCTTTCTTCCTGCCAGGTGAGCGCATCTCAACGCACATAACAGCTTTCAGCTTAATTCACCAAACATGTCTAGTTACGTTCTTCTTCTGAGCCAGATCCCACATTACCTGCTGATGTTGTACGATTCAAGCGGCAGCGTTCTTGCCCATCATGCACGCCTTCCAGTAGAATTTGCTTCATCCCATGCAGCCCAGCGTATCGCAATCAGCTGCACACTAATCGCAAACTAGATGCACAACATTCTGTCTCACCGTTGCGGAATGGCTAGTGCATAGGTAATTCGTTAACCTACGTTAGTAGCTTCACGCTCACTATGAGGTATCTTTGCTCAGGAATCAGGGCAGATGCGTTCGTGAACGTCAGCGATGATTTGATAAGCCATAACGTAGCCGACGCCAGACAGGCACGAGAAGTTGGGAGTACTCAGAAAACCGTTATAAACTCCTTGTCGAGAAGCAGCATCATAGTGGCTCAGCAGGCTTCACAGCTTCACAGCTTTGTGCGAAAACTTCCAGGTTCGAACTGCTGCACACCGCTTGGAGCGGCGTCAGTTTAGGCTGGCATAATACACCCCTGAAGAGGCTGCATGAAGTGCACAATTCCCAAATACCACCTCCTACAACTATGAATGCAACGCATTGTTTGCATATGTATTTGACACCGCTGGCCACACTTTTTATATTTGTTCGGTTATAAATTGCGCACCGTTTCACTTTTTGCCTACGGACACAAAGAACACAAACACAGGGATTGTTCACCCTTGTGTTTGGTACCTATATTGATTATATTCTTTCTCGGAAACAAAATGAGTTTCCTTAATGTGCCGCGGAATGCGAGGACAGGTATTTACTAATCCTGCAAAGAGGTAGCCGCTAAAAATTACGGTACATTCTAAGAGCGTTAGTAAGTATAGATGCCCTGTTTACACATGTTCCAGCATCTGTCATGTGATGAATGTGTCATAACCTAACTAACACCCAACGTTTGCCATCCTGACGTGCTTGCATATAGGCGATGTTTTAGAAGGAATCGGCCATTTGCCAGGGCCATTTCCATTGTCTGATAGTGGTTCAGGCTAGCATAGAAAAGAGAGAAGAGAGTAGAGCCGCACAGCATACTAGCTCACGAGAGGATCTCTTACCATGCCTATAATGAAGGGAGTCATTAACTGGTGGTATAGAGTCGTTAGCCGGTGGTAGGCACTGTTGGACTGTTGGAGGAATTGTTAGTGTACAGGTCCTTCATGTTACTTACTCAGCCCTTCTCTCCTTGGCTGCTTGTTGCTGTGGGGGTTCCTTAGTTGGACCCCAAAAAAAAACAAGCGATCCTGCTTGCTTTCTCTCTTTTGTTCGCAAGGCCTTTAATTCGTGAGGAAGCATCATCAAACCCATACTAATGTACGGGCATGGATGGCTCTTCATATTATACCATCCTCTAGAATATCCGCCAAGTCTGCAGGTAGAGAGCTGTGGTCCCTCTGGCTGCAGTGTCTGTGCCGTGTCTGTTAACCAGCCCAGCGCCGCCTACTGACATCGTGGAAAGTAGTTAACTTTGTCATTTATAATAGCTTCCAACAGCTCACAAGTCTGACTACTACTCCTTGAGCACAGCGACAACCTCTGCAATGAGAGAAACATCATGCACGTGCAGGGTTTGGATGAGGCACTAATATTATATTGAAACCGTTGAAACAGAAACATCTTGGAAATCCCGGTGTTGAACGATGAACCAAAATAGCGCATTTCTCAAGAAGCATTTGAACTGAAGCCCAGTGAAAAGGTGCAGGAGAAGTGGATGACATAGGGACCACCCCTTAGCTGTATCAAGTACACTAGATGTATCAAGCTACAGTGTGAGCCGCGGTCTGGCTAAGCAGTCTACTACAAATGTTAGCAAATGACAGGGGGCAGCCTGATGCACGCTGAGCTTCTAGTCACCGTTCGTATCGCAATGAGGTGTACGAATACGACCAAGATAAGCCACACTAACTCTTCAAGTTAGAGAACTGTTTTGCGTGGGGGAAACCCGATGCGCTCTAATGTGCGCCCTAGCATGCTTCTACGGATTTCAAGCACACTACACAGTAATTTCGCCGTGGCAATAACTAGATTTGTAGGGGCCTGGTACGGGTCCATGTAGGCGACTACCAGCCCCAATTGCGGAGGGTGTACCCCGCGTTGCCAAATTCTTTGATAATTGCGAAGCCAAGAAACACTGAAGCTATTTCTTCCACTTCCGTTATTGTTGTTAATTTGTTGGGATCTTCCATCTCCCGCCTTCTTTCAATGGTGGAAATCTCGTCAACGCGCATGGTGGAGCTGGACGATTTGTCTCGCGGCATGTTGAATTTTCTGTCGTTTTTTAGTTGAATCAAATCCCACTTGAAGAGGCTACACGATCCTTCCGTAAGAAGGACTCTGTAATAACAGGTGATCATGATTCTTTTGGATGCCACTTGAACGATTCTTCGTTTGCAGTGATTTAGGGCTTGCTTTGGGTCTCGTGTTGATAGCGTCTGCTTTCGCCTCTCCAACCCTCAACACTGCTTTTTTGTCTCAACGCTGGAGCTCTAAGACTGATCTCTATTAGTGCTGCATGTACCTGCCTCAACTGGAGTAAGAGATGCCCTCCTATTGTGCCCGAATGCCGACGCGTCGTCCCTTCGTGAGCGAGAGCCCGGTTATCCTTGTGGGTCTTTCCTAGTACAATGAATTGCGCATCGAATTATGCGGGTTGCTTATGATCGTTGCAGCGAGTTTCCATCCGCCCTTCTTAGCCGTTGCTGCAGGACAGCTATAGCATGGTCCAGGGTAATAGTCCCAGGCTTTGCAACTCCCGCATTGTTCGGGCACTTCAGTGGAGGTCATCAGGCCTTCCACTGTCGTGGCATCTGCAGTTATTTGATATTTCAGCTGTTTGAGTCTTCATAGCGGACATCATGCCAGTCCGGGTCAACCAACGCGCCGTTGAGGCGCGGGAGCGCAAGGCGGCAGCAGCAGCAGCAAAGGCAGCAGCAGCAGAACAGGAAGCTGAGAGAAAGAGATGGGAAGACAATGATAAACTCGTTTCGCGCAAACTAGACAGGAAGGTGCGGGCATTGGGGAAGTATATCTTTTGATTCAGACTGCATGCAGTGATTGTTGTGCTATCCCCTTCCATGAAAATCTTCGTATTATTTCTTCCTCTTCTAGTCGTATTATCCAGCGCAACCAGACATATTTTAACTGTTATTGCTGCAGGCAGAGACTCAAGCAAAAGCCGAGGAACGCATGCAGCGAAAGTTAGAACTTCGAAAGTTAGCCGAAGAGGAAATGAAGGCTCTCGCGGGCAATTCGACGAAGAAGGTGCTGCTGAATCACTTTTGAATCACTTAGACCCTCAGGATTAGGTGGCATACGACCTACGTAAACGCGGTATATGCAGCAAGTGTTGCTTATTTGGTAGCATTGCTGTTTCTGTGGGTTCAACTGCTGCAGAGCCAGTCGCCCACAAAGCTCACACGAGCACAGATACTACAGCGACAGTTGAAAGCTGCAGCGATGGAAAAAGAAGCGTTATCGCCTTCGGTACGTTCGATATTCACGCTGTTGACAAGGCAGCACTGAGGAGGCTTCGCTGAATGCACTTCCTTAACCACTACCCCTCAGGCGATTGCACCACTGTCTTTGCGCAGGATGACGCATCCATGCCACGGCTGGAGCCGAACATCAACCATATCATAAGGGCGGAGTCTATGCAGGCGCAGCTTGAAGGTAGAGGTATTGTTTCGGGTGAGCCCCGAGGATTGTTTAATTCACTGCTAGAGGGTGGGAGCTTTATTAGTGGCGTACAAACAGAAGCAACGCAGCCCACAGGCTTGACGTATATTTGTATACATATGTTTCCTTCATGCGTGTAATATTGTAAGCGTTTTTCTCTCCAGACTGCATAAGCTTCAAGCTAGGCACGGCCAATATGCACTGGCATCCGGAGACACGGCTGCTTTAGATCCTGGTGACTGAACAGCCATGCAGGAGCAGGCCTTAACAACTAGTGAATCCTCCTAGTGATGTGTTTGATGCAGTGTGGGCTACCTCTGCTATGCAGCGTCAACCCTTGATGATGCTCTGAGCCAGCTGGTGGTCTCGGATGGACCTGGGGAGGACAGGCACCCAGAGAGGCGAATGAAAGCAGTCAGTTCTATTTTTTTTAGACCCGGCATTTTCATTTGCTGACACTTGGTGCTTCGTGAGAGTTGAGTCACAGAAGAGGGCAGGCAGATAGAGAGGCAAAGGGAAGGTTGCCGACCATTCCGGTGAGTTGTGTTCACAATTGAAGAGCATGTTTTGCACTGTGGGTGCGCCAGGCCTACCGGGCGTACGAGGAGCAGATGATGCCGAGGTTGAAGGCCGAGAACCCAACCCTCAAACGCTCGCAGCTGCTAGAGCTGCTCTCAAAACAGGCAAGTCTCAAATGTTTTGGGAGGCGCAAAGAAAGGGGGGAAGGGGAAAAGGACAGAGGGAGGAAAGGGGGGCGAGGTGTACTGCCTAGTCTTTTTGAGGGCAGAGGGTTGGATAAGCTGTTAGCAGTGCGCTTTTTATCTGTCTGTTACTTCAGTGGAAGAAGGCGCCGGAAAATCCATTGAATCAGGCGTGCTGAAGGTTTGCGCCTTCCGTAGGAAGCAGCCCTTCTGTAGTATGGCATTTCGGTTGTAATACTGATCCACCCAGTGACACTCTCCAGAGATATCCACACGCATGCCAATGCATGCATCTGCACACACAGCGACGGACGTATACTGCTGGGCTAAGCAGGCTTAGATCAGCACTCTGTGGGGCTGAACCATAACCCATAGTCGCCTGAGTTACGTGTGTGAGATGTCGGATGGAAGGTTGAAGGTGTTGCGAAGAACAGTGTCATTTGGTTGCACTGTCGTTTACTTCCTCCTCAAGAGGTCCTCCATTTTGCGCCAGCAGAAAGCGTTGAGGCGTTCAGTAATAACACTGTTCACTTGCTGTTGCGTTATGGGAGTCCCTTGTCATAGGGCGCTTTCGACTTACAACACTTGCAACATATACGTAAAAGCAAGAACGCCTGGCAGTACAGCCTTTATGGTCGAGCTGATGGAGATATACCGGCCCTGTGCCGATGAGCTGAGCATCTTCTTGCCAGTTATCTTCTAGTAGGGCTATTCTGCTTACCTCTTAACATGCTGATGGTGGGGCACTGCAACCGGCAGTGGCTGTTTGGACCCAGTTAACTGCACCTTCATGTCAGGAGTCACTCTGTTGCACCCTATACCGTGGGGGCTAAAAAACGACTAAGCAGCATACGCCGAAAGCTATGAATGGCTAATGCACAACTCTTCGGGAAGCTCCAGCGTGCAAAGCGCTAAAGAGACAGCATAGAAAGCACTAACTTGCCACAAGAGCTGGTGCCCATGGTTTCTACAGCGCATCCAACAGTTGAAAGTCGGAAAGAGAGCTCAGCCGTCAAAAACGAACCGTTGTAGCCCTCCGGAACACACCCCATTGTCCTCCAGTTGCCTATCCTCTGCGGCAGCATCTGCTGCTTCTGAATAAACGGCTGCGTCATCGGGTTCCGTCTCGGTGGGGTTAAGGCTGTGACAGCTTTCTTCTGGCTCTCCTGCGTCGTGTGAAGAACTCGTTGTCTGCGGAATTTTCGCCTCTGCTGCGCCAGAAGCAGTGATTTGGTCAGTAGCTGTTAGAGTGCTTACGTCCACGGCACTCGCTGAAGATGAAACTGCCTTTGCGCTGGGCTCGCTGCGCAGCTGTGCAGCCTTTTCGACAACATCCAGGGGCACAGAAGAGCATGTAGGCAGCCCGGAAGGTAGTTCTACCGTCATACAGCCCTGTGGGGATACGCCGCGCCGCACAGGTTCGATTCTCCCTAAAGGTCGCGTTTTGAAGGCACCTGCACCAGCTGGCACTGCAGGGCCCCTGCGCTGTGCGGGTGCACCAGCGGCCCGAGTTGTGGTGGAGGCGGCCCCTCCCTGCCTGACTGTGGCTGAACAACTTTGGCGGTGATCCCCCGCCTGCGCTATTAAGGAATAGACTGTAGGAGGGATGCTGCTGAATAGCGGCATCGACTTTGCTGCCCGGTGCCGCTCACGAAGCACCTCCCATGCAGAGGGATTTCCTGCAGCAACCGTACGCAAGGTGGACAGGCGTGCTGGAGACAGTGCCCTGTCTGCAAGCAGTCCGTGAGCCGCCTGCCACACGCTGCGTGCCACGTTTCCAAGAGTTCTTGAATCTGCTGCTTGGGGGCTGATGCCGTCGTCCTCTCCATCTGAATCCGGTTGCCGTCCATCTTCAAGGGGCACGATGAGGTCGCTGCTGCCGCTTGTGCGTTGCAGGAAGAGCGCTGCTTCTTCGTGCAGCCCTCGTTCCTCTTCTGGCTGTGCTATGTCTTCACTTGCTTGCGACTCGCGATCTGACGAGAACTCAGCTGGCTCTCTATCTGCCGAGATGGCATACTCAATACGCTGCAGCAGCTGCGTGACTCCCGAGGCTAGCAGGCCCTTCACACTCCTCCCCAAACCCTTCCCTCTAGGTGTGCATCTATGCCCCTGGCTGCCGCTGTTCGTCCCTGTGCAGATGAGCAGGTTGCCATCTGCGTCATCAGATCTTCTATCGCTCTCACGGCATGTTGCTGTGTCTGCTGCATTACAAGCGGATGGATTGCTCTCTCGCGCCCCATCGGCCTGCGTTTCTGTCTGGCGCTTTCTGCAAACAGAGGCACGCAACTTATCTGACGGTGTCCCCCCGATGCTATGTAGATCCCCTCGTCCCTCGGAGTTGAGGTGGGGACCCCTAACGCCGAGCCCACTGCTTGGGCATGCTTCTTGAGGAGCAGCTGCCATGTCGCTCTGGCGTATCTGCGACCTCCGGAATTCCTCCATAGTCTCCAGCTCGTCCACTCTTGCCAACGCGCTCGCGAGGTCCTCTCGCGTCTTAATCAGCTGACCACGGAGCCGCTTCAGCTCCCGCCGCTGGGCCTGAAGACGGATGCAGACCCCGCACAAACCAGTTATTCCAGTTATTCCAATAATTGAGCCAGCTGTAAGGCCCACATATGAGACACGCAATGTTGTATTTCTGCATGCAAAACCCCTCATGAAGTCCAAATATGCCAAACTGATATAAGCGGGCGGCAACGCCCGGTCATCGTCGTTGCTTCCATGCAAAGCCGAATGAATGCCCCCCACATGAGCAAAGTCCACTATGTGCGCAGAAAATTATCCAGACACCCTGTTAGATTCGCGAGAGGTGGGCGACTCGCAAAAAGTGAAATGCTGCCCACCTTGTTTTGCTCCATGAGTGTCTGGAGGGCCAGCCTATACTCTTCGATGCGGAAGCCATCAGCAGCTGCCACGTCCTGAGAGCCCCCAAAAGCAACAGGACAAAGGCAAGAAGCAAGGTGCCTTGAGTGCTCCATATAGAAGTCTCTCCGCGCATGTTATGGAGGTTGACACTCGGCATCATCAGGTGTCTGTAACTGCTCTCATGCTACTCGTTTGCAGCCTCACCGCTGCTTCAACGCGCGCCACGTTAACTTCTAACTTCAGTATTTCATTTTCTTTCTTCAAGGTCAACACCTCAGCCGTCGCCTGTTCTAGCTGAGCCCGCAGCTCCTCCACCTCTCGCTGCAGGAACAAAATAGGCACCACCCCACACGCTGGATAAAAAAGGCAGTTGCAAGTGCTCATGTGGGGCGAGAAGGACAGAGGGAAAGCAGCCCTTGAACCATTAACCCTACGTCCTTTACCTCAAACCCTAAAGCGTCGAAAACGCTAGCTAGCGATTGGGTCACCTCTTTGTGGACAAGCTTCTCTTTGCACTCCTCAGCCTGGCGACGGTTCGTTGCAACACTGTCTTGAATTCCACTTTGAATCTGCTGGAGAGTTGCCTCTAAGTCATCTCGTTCCTGCGCCGTCGTCAGTAGGGCCGTTTCGCATTCTCGCAGTTTCGACACAAGAAAGCCCTTGACCTAAATGAATGCACACATGCAGCATCTGCTGCGTGCACATAAAACTAGATCTTGCCCATATAACAGAATGAGTAATTCCGCACTGCGACAAGGATGCTTGTGCTGAAGGTACTGTGCAAGGCAGTACAAACGCTAGGGGCAGTGCACTTAAATGTACATGCTGCAAGTTGGCAATCATCGCCTCCATGTCCTCTTGTAACAGCTTGGTAGCGGCTAGCTCATTTCTGGCTGCTGCATTTTCTGCAAGGTCATTCTCTTCCTTCAAAAGCCGTTCAAGTTCCGTTGAAGTCTCCGAACTGCCGAAAAGCCACGATCCCAGAATGGGTCGCGTGCCAACAGCAGTCCGGCTGCTTTGCCCAAAAGCTGTCGGCAGTGGGCATCCGGAAGCGTCCCTCTTACCGTTTGTATTATCGTTCCCTGTGTTCTGCATGGTTTCGTTGGGGCGCTCTATAGACACGGGTTGAGCTGTTTCTTTCCTTTGCTTCTCGGTCTGTCTTGCCGCCTCCTGGGCTATACACACACTCTCGCCTCCCCCCGTGTTTCTTCCTTCTATTTGTTTACTCTGATCGGCGATCGCAGAATCTGTTAAACGTTGCGAAGAGACGGAATTCTCATATACTGCTTCCGCTGCAGCAGCAGCAGCGTGCACTGCCTCCGCGTTCAAGTAGCACTCAGAGGTACGTGCGAATGAGGCCAACTGTACAGAGGCGCAGAAAGTTTTGGTGAAGGTGATGGGGGCTGAGGCGTTGATTATGCGATGGCTTAATTTGCCTCTGCCGCAAGCTCCACTGCGCTCAGAGGCAGCACAGCCGTTGTGGTTCGACCTGCGGGCTATATGTTGCAGATTGATGTCGTCACTCCATGCGATCTCAGTTACTCCATTGCTGCCTTCAGGCAATCCAGGAATCCCCCTTCCCTCTCCATGATCACAAAAACCACCCGCCGTCTCTGATGAAGCAACGCTACAGGCGGGGCCCTCTGGCGCTGTTGCAGTAGTTCCTGCAGCGCTGCACTTGCTCAGGAAGGCGTCTTCCCGGAAGCAAGCTGGAGGAGTGCGAGAAGCTGCAGCTGCCTGTGCCTGTGGAGTTTCCGCGTCTTTGCTTGCACTGATCTGTCGAGTGATGCAGTCACGAAAGGACATAGTGGAAGGGACGACCTTCTCTCGTCTGATTCGATAGAGAGAAGCAGTCTCAGCATCTGAATTACTTCCTCATACCATCATTTGACTCGCTGACTTCTTTGTGAAGATATACACCGCCCAAATCCTACAACACCTTGAATCTGAGCTACGCAATGCAGCCCAACAAACATCACAGCACTGACAACAACTTCTCGCAGCTACTTATGTGTAACACCTCAATTATAACGCATTTTTAATCTTCAGCAAACCCTAAGCCCAAAAATCGGAATAGGAAGGGGCCCCTCACAAGCCCGCCACCGCTAGCAGCACGGCCTGTAATCGGAGGCACCGTCTGCACTTTCAAGCTTCGCCCCATTATGTTATTCAAAAATTAGCACTAATTCAAATTAAGGCACGGTTAGCTCATTCAAAATCAAAGCCTTCCCAAGGTTATAGACTACTTATCACGATGGTATCACTCATCTTCGCACTTCCCACGCTGCTCGACCTTCGCGAACTGCGGCTATCAAGCTGGCACTTAGCAGCTAAAACAAACTTTTCTCGCCGTTTTTTTGTTACGTATCTGACAACGCTTTTGAGGGAGGTCGCTGCTTTTCAGTGGAGTAGGCGGCAACACACGATGCACGCAAAATTGGATACAACTGTATGGATTCAAATTGGTATATTGGAAATGTATCCTCTGCTGGCCTACAGATGTCTTCTGCCGCTCCACCATTGGAGCCAAGGGAATCCTTGTGGTGTTAGTCCAAGCAATTTAGCGTCTGGTTAGCATGTGTGCTGCAGCATATGGGTGGCTTTTTACCAGTCCGAAATCGAACACCTGAGTTTCTGATTAGCAGGAAGATATTATGAAAGCCACTTACATGCCCATCCACAGTGTTCCAATTCCTGCGACATCCAGTTAATTCGGATTGGCCATGGAAGCAATCGAACCGACTGTGGGTTGGTCGTCCCCGTTCGCTCTAATTTTCCGGGCTGTGATGCGCTTTTCCTAGAGGAATTGACCTTGCAGAAATTAGAAGATGCTTGCATTGGGACAGTGTTTGTAGGCTTTACCACTCACTAATGCATTATGAAGGGCTGTAAACATCAGGGCATTGAGCAGCATCGGCTATCCGGACATACAGCTTTTCCAGCTGTACGTTCCTCAGTGTAGAACGCATACCCAGGAGTTAGTTCAGCTCTCAGCATGCCACTGCTACAGCGGCTCAGGCGCACAAGTGGCTGCCTGCACATCCTGCATCTGTGCAATACATTATTCCTTACGCGTATGATGTTTGCAGGGGCCAGGTGTCTTTGATTGGCTGGGCTTCTGCTTCTGATTTCCTATTTTATATGCAAGCAATGCGCACCATCGACATGGTGGATGCCGTCTTCTCTGGGAAGGCATATACTATTGATTCTGCTGGTGGAAGTGTGGAAGTGTGGAAGTGAAAGCGGAGCAAGCGACCTCTTCGCCTCCTTGAGAGATCTTGAGACATTTACTCTTACGAAACTATACGGAAACTCTCTCTCTCTCTCTGTATATATATATATATATATATATATATGTAGAGAGAGAGAGAGAGAGCATTCACAACATCTTGGAGCTCAGTTATAATTCAGTAGAGTACCACACACTCTCTAACTCTGTAGACTAGTGCGGTTTGTGCTTGAACCATTTCCACCTTGTGGTTACAACCGTCTGCGGTGAATCAGCAATACATCCGCTCCCTCTCTATTTACATTACATGCACCAGCGGACTCTAAGAGTTCATCCACTTCGTGAGGCACAACTCCCTCAACATGCACAAATTTGCTCGTGCAAAGTTAGCCTGGCATTGTCTGCGCAGTAGGCCTTTTGAATCCAACAAACTACTGTGTTTGCAGTACATCAGTTCCGTGCCTTACTCGTAAATATCAAAGATACACATGAAATGCGTGGAGAGTGCAAGACGGCAGAAACGACTTTGTATATAGAGAGCATCGCCCCGAACCTACCAGTGTACGTGCAGGTTTTGATGTTTCCCCGGTCCTGTCGAATGTGCAAATGCTAAACCGGCTGCACTGTTTTCCATTAATTTAAACCGTAACTGAAAAGTTCACCTGTGTTATTGCAAAACTCTCGCAGGCTGCCCCAGGTACGCATGCATCCTGAAACTCGACAGGGCGCGATCCGTCTGTGGCGTTGCATGCTGCAGCATGCTTAAGAACAGTTTCATGAGTAACGTTTGTTATTGGACAGTTTCTACAGAGTCATATCAGATGGCATTTTTGTTCTTCTACTGGAAATCGTGCAGCTGCTCCGAGTACATTTCGCCTTTCCCCAACCCTTGGCCAGAGGAGAGCGGGGTGGTCTTCGGGTGCCATGCCTTCTTCTTCGTCGAATTATTGCTCTTTTAAAGCTCAAAGTGGCGTCTCTTTTCTGTAGTACTTTCCGTCCAAAAGCCGACCATGCATCCTTTCTGCTGCACTGCACCGTCGACCGCAGCGGGAGGGGCTATTCATCCTCGTCGCCAAATGAAAACCCGCGAGTCGCTTCAATCCTGTCTTCCCCTGTAGTCTGGCTGTTCGAGACCAACTTCCTCGCAGACACAGTTGCCCAGGACGTAAGGAGAAGCCCCTGAGCAGTTGTGGTCGATTTTCCTGCAGCGAGGATTCTCAGGACTGTGTTATCCCGCAGGTGGCCTGGGCTGCGCCCATCAAGTTCTCGCCTCCACTCAAGAGGAGATGGACAATATCCCCTCGAGTTCCTGCGTACCCAGTGGGCCTGCGGGCTCCTCGGGGGGCCATTGGGAGCCCCAGTGTGGCAGCAGGCCCTTGCCCAGTACACCCGCCGTGATTAAGGGGGAGCAGCAGCAGGAAAAGAGTGGCGACACCCCTATGGTTGCAGGTTCTTTGGTGGCGCACTTACAGGAACGGCAGAGGGGACCCTGGGGAGGGAGCAAAGTCTGTCTCGACTTGGGCGTAAGCCGGTTGCTGCACAGCAGCACCTACGCAACCAGCACTCGTCTCTGTGCTGCTAACAACATTTGGCGCAGTCACTTACAGCGGATCAGTGTGACGAAGCCAGGGTTCTTCAAGAGCTCGTACCGATACAGAGGCCATGAAGGCTGCGTAAATGCCATCAGGTGAGTGTTTGCATACGTTTGCATGGGGCCGCAAGTGAGGAAATATGATTTCAGGGAGACGAGCTAATGCATGCATTTTACTGGAGGGTGCTCATTTGGCCTCCCTGCTGTGATGCGGATTTCTGAAGGGAGTGTGGATTTGATTGTGGGGAGAACGTTCTTGGCTGCTGTAGGATGCGCTGTTGCGTGTTCGTTGTCCTAGTGTATTTTTTTTTTATCCTGTCGTGCTCCGTGTAACAGTTATTTTTCAACCGGTGTCTCTTTGTCTCTGGTTCCGCATGTATGTGTTTTCTTGGTTTCACTTCTGTCGAATGCTTGCCACGCCAGCGGCATTGCCGACAGCTTGCTGGTATGCTAGTGTATTTGCACCTCAGGTTCCACCCCACACAGCAGTGGCTGTTCAGCGGAGGCGACGATCTCCGTCTCCTCATATGGGAGCCTCGCGTTTGGCCTCGAATTCCCAAAGCCCACCTGGTCACTGATCACACCGATAATATATTTTGCATCGACTTCAACAGTGCGCGTACACTCAGACCACCTTAACCCTACAACTATATATTATATATATATATAT
>CAJFCX010000590.1:0-13991 GCA_904066255.1 Eimeria sp. OTU-X
GGTTAGGGGGGTGCGAGATGCCGATGGACCGCTGTCGACAAGAGCTGAGGGGCTGAGTGGAGTAACTGACACCTTGAATACCTGAAATTACAACGACCTAAATTTAGGTACCAAGTAAGAGTTGTACCAATTATGCTTTTTGTGACTGACGTCATGCTTTGAAGACTTCACCTGTCATGACACCTCACCGGCGTGGATGTTACAGGAACGGCGACATTTTTGTTCACGTTCCAGATCCGAATGAACTGACACGTCTTCTTCGATCAAGAGCATAGGACAGAAGTTAATCACTCAAAAGTAAACGACATTGTGCTTTGGGGGGACGAACATATACTCAAATTGCAAAATCTTGCTGCTGCGAGAATAGAAGGCGACACCAGCCTACATTCGGGCACGACGGACGGCCACTGCATCGTGCTTCGGCGAACTTAGCCTTTCGCAGAAGCTAATGAAATTTTATATGAAATTTAATAATAAGAATGAGAGGTCGTATTGGTTGAAGGTAGCATGGATCCCAATAGGAGCGCGTGTACAGCAACAGAGGCACGTGTGAACCGATCTACAAGTGACCACGAATTCGCTTCAGGCCGCCTTACTGAATCTCATGATGTGGGGTACACACTTCCCTCTAGAATGTCGTTTTTCAATTTGGCATCTATCTGCAGGGAGCAAAGGGCTCTACCTGAAATGCCTTTGCGTGGAATAGTGAAGTTAGTCGTATGGTGCACTCATTCGTGCCTTTCCCTAGTTACAAATTCAATTCTTAGGTGCCTGTCTCAACCTAGGAGACAGCTGCAGGAAAGACGGAAATCACTTTGTGCACAGTGCCGCAGAAGAATACGTACTTGAAAACACTTAAATTCAAACGCTGTTTTCGTGGCACATTAACCTGATCCCGCATACTCAATGGAAAATGAAGACGTTGAAGCCAAAAAAAAAAAGTCATCACCTATGTGTGATAACTACAAATTTTAATCTGTACGTTTCACCGAACTACAAACCCCTCACCGGGTAGCCAGTGTTAGCGAGAAAATGACTGCCGATAAGCACGTGTGTGGTCATTGCCAAAGAAAACTCTGCGTTAGGAATTCAACCAAACCATCTACGTCAGCAAACGTGCTCAGGTATCCAAGAGAGACTCGAACAGATCCGGATGCCTTTGCTGTCATTAGTGGTGCACTTCCCATCCAACCAAGTTGTGGAGTTGTGCGAATCACGGCACCGCTGGGGTCTGAGCAACTTTCTCTTGCGAGGGTTGCGTTGACAATGTCTGCTCCTGTAAGTCCGAGGAAATCCTAACCATGAAAAAACAAAAACGCAGACAAGCTGAGCATTCTATGGGCATGCATGACTGCGAATTTCCTTTGGGTTGACTGCAGTAGTGTGAGTGTCCTGAAAATGCTCCGTTTACCTGGCAGCCTCCAGGGTTGCAGAAGCAACCAGTGCGAAGATGAATTCCTGCAGCAGCTGTTTTGGCCTCCACCTAGACAGGCCGCACACCGCTCACATATTTAGCATGGATAGAGCATTTTCGTGCACAAAGCATGCTGGTGCGGTGATTCCGAGCAATGTTTCCCACTTCTGATGCTACCGTGCTTCCTGGCCTCCAGTCTTACCTCTCCAAACGGGATGAAGGACCCATCAGGTTTGAGTAAGTTGAAGTTGACTATCCCACCTGCATACCCATAGCCCGATCCGAGACTTGTAGCAACTATGCAGACCTAGAGCCGCTTCTGTGTACACAAAGTGCTGTTTAGTGTATTCGGCGGCGAACAGGCCGTAAGCAGAATGCCGCCTTGCAAGAAGACGCGGTCCCACCTGAAGGTTCCTCGGATTTTGCCCAGTATAGGAGAGCAAAGTAGGCGCCGTTACGGTGTCGGAGATACTTTAGGGAGCGATAGAGGTGGCGTGTAAGGGCGCCCACATGTCGCTCGATTGTCTCCATCCCTATCGCCTGAGACAGCAGTCAATGCAGCACCTGTGGGGCCGGGTCGGGCAATAAGGAGACGTGAAAAACGCTATCCATCGTCATGGGGAGGGGCATATGTTGCATGTGTGCTAGCGCAGCGCCCACGCTTGAATACTGTTGATGGTTGTACTAGCCTAAAAAGAGTAGGGTTGCCGCCTTGCCTGTAGAGCGGCGAAGCCGTATTTGATGGCGGCTATGGAGAGGAAGTTGACCGTCCCGTCTTCAAGGCGGGCGGAGATGTCTGCCTTTGGCTTCTGCCAACGCGCGTCGCACAGCGAACCCGAGACGCTGCCACCACCCCAGTACACCTGCGGCACAACCACAGAGGATTATAGCCGAGAAAGCTCACTGTGGAGAAGGCAGAACACAGCAGTCCCCTATTCTCCAACTTCATGAAACAACACACACAACAAGTAAAAGCAACACTGTACATATACACCTGAGGAAGGGTGTATGGGAACGCGCATGAGGCCCGTTGCTGCTACATCAACAGCATACCTTCTTCAAGACGTCTGCTGCGCTGCGCTTGAGGATAAGCGCTCCCAAACCCGTCGGATATCCGAAGATTTTATAAAAAGACAGTGCCAAAAAGTCGGGAGCCTCATCTTCTCCTCCACCGGAAAGCTGAATCCGCGATGTCGGAGCAGCAGCGGCGGCGTCAAGAAGCACCAGCCAGCGGCAGTCGCTCGAGAGGCCCACTCTGAAGAATACAAGCAGCCGCCAGCAGCAGCAGTTGCAGCAGTAGCAGCAGTAGGAGCAGTAGCAGCAATATCAGTAGCATTAGCAACAGTGACAGCAGCAGAAGCAGGAGAAGCCACAGAAAAGCCTTGATCGGCCTATAGAGTATATAGTTGAACTGCCTGAGCAGGTGGTGCCGGCTTGCATGCGTTGTTTCTCTGAGGAGGCGAATTATGTTTGAGGGCGATATGAAGGTGGGGCTGACTTGTGTATCCTTTGAATCCACGAAAGAGGGAATGAGGCGCCATTAAAGTTGTCTTTAAGGGGAAATCCAAAAAGACAGAAGGAGCTGGACTCAGACCTTGGGGCCTTTGCCTCCTCTTGCTGCTGCTTCTCTCGTGCTCTCAGTGTCTCCTCCACTTCTCGAGCAGACAAAGCCTTCACAGCCTTCGCTCCTGCTGCATAAGCCAACTCTCTAACACACAAGCACACAGACTCACAGCCCGCATGACAGCAGCAATAACCCCACCACAGGAACACACACCAGGATAGCACGCGACCGCATTGCCTCCCGATACATGACAAGCGCATGCAGTAGCACAACACTCGTCACGCTGTGAATACACAGCAGAGCTGCTGCAACCCAAAACTTCCATTAAACGTGCATGCACAGAGACGCTAGTAAAGAAACAGACAAAAATAGATAACACGCGCATATGCAACTGTGACTGCTGCGCAGACACACGAAGAGCTGCTTTGAGCACAAAGGCAAGGCAGCCAATTAAGCATATCAAACGAAGCTGCAACGCCAAAGCAAATGCAACAGAAGACAACTAAAATAACAAATAACATATCTAGAACCCCTATGAGTGCTCTTCCGGTAACAGCAGGGCACAAGCAGAATAAAGACGGGCAAATACAGCAAGGGCAATGTAACGCAACAACATGTCACTACCAATACTTGCTGCCCCAATTGCTGCTGCACCCGAAAAGGAGGAAGATATTTCATTTCTCGAGGGCGGAGTTGAGGGGAACAGACGGGGATACAGAAGAGGATGAGGACCCCACAGAGGTAACTATGGCAGCAAATACTGACTATCAGGTGTACCTACAACAAAGCGGTGGCATCGCAGCACTCACCTAACACCGAGGACGGAGTTGTGGTTAATGCGGAGATAATAAAACCGAGAGGCAGAAGAAAAGGGGAAATCCTCTCCCACCAGCTTTATGGCTGCCGTCGCCCCTGTATAGCCGCACACAAAACCCACAAACACAGATCAGCTATGCAACAACAACAAGAATAATACTAACAATAATAATAACTATAATAACAACAATTGCACCAACAATAAAAATACTAACAATACGAGCAATGATAGCAATAACACTAACAATACGAGCAATGATAGCAATAACACTAACAATACGAGCAATGATAGCAATAACAAAAACAAGCATATCAATAATACCAATAGCAACAAAACTTTGCGGCAGAGACTTCTGAGTCCCGGCAGCGCCAAATCACAGACAATCGGAAGCCGCAAAGTAGACGCCAGAGTCACCAACAGCAACAGCTGCAATAGCAGAAGCAACAGCAGCAGGAAAATAAACACCAGCAGCAGAAGCAGGAACAGCAGCAGGAGCATCGTCGCCTGTTGGACCTGAAGTAAACACAACTGCAAATTCTTCTTCACGCGCTCCGAAGAAATCCAGGGTCAACTCGCGAGCTTCTCGAGTCCTCTCATCTACGCACCAGCATATACAGACATATATTTTATTTATTTACTTGTTTAGTTAGTTGGAAAAAACAACTGTATACGCATGCATCAATGTGTGCACTCATACAGACTATCCTGTTGCCTCCACATTTGCGAAGGACCACAGCTGCAGAGATACTGCGCGCTATCTGTATTCGTGCGGCTATCAACCAATATTTGTGCATGTATGTACATACTAAGAGTGCACTTACATAGATAACGTTTATGAATATAAGTATACATACATACGCTACCTTTGTTTACCGCCGCCACTGAATGCTGCATAGTGGAAATGAAATAGAATGAAGACGGTCACTTACCAGTAAACTTGGCGGAAGGATTCCGGGAGTGGGCATTGCCGAACGTATGCAGCCCCAAATCTTTGAAAACAGACAAAATCTGCTGCTCTTGATACAGGGCACTACCTAGGAGGCAGAGGACAGACACATGCAGACACACCTCAACAGCCACTTGGGCAACAAACCAGGGCAGCGCCGCTTCCTGTTTCTTCCTATCTCCATTTCTCTTCCTTCTCCGGCTTTTTCTACCCGCCTCGCCCATTCTCAGTTGCATACGTTTGTTCCTGTTCGCTCTTTTCCACTTTTTAGTGCATATTACGACAGGTAAACTACATTTTGTAAATGCTTTGACTTGTCACTTCTTCCCTTTCGTGCGCGCCGCTGTAGGGCTTGTGGCTTGCAATTGCAGTACCTCCGCCACAGGCCCTATATATTGCAACATATTGTAATTGTTTACTTTCTGTTGTTGTGTGTTGTTTCTCTTGGTTGTGTATAACTACTGTTAGTTCTCTTTGGTTTTTCAGTTTATTTCTGTCTGCAGCTTTTTCTGATAATTTGTGTGTTGGGCGATTTCTTTCCTTCTCGTTGTTATTGATTGTGTCTGTGTTGCTGATACTTTGTTTGTGTGCTGCTCCTGTTGTATTTATCTTCTTTTTGCTTGTTATTACTGCGCTGTTGAGTAATGTTTAATTCTTTATACGTCTTTATCTGGACTTCCATTTCCCTATTCCGCTGCTCTGTCCTTCTTCACGTCTTGTTCATTTAACCCCCACCCCTCATTTTACCTGCATAGTCCAGGTAAATGTCTCCTTGCAGGCGTTTTAGCTCCCTCTGGGCTGTCTCTTCTGCTTGTACTGAGTAATCGGCAGAGAAATCCCTTAGAAATTGTCGCCTGCGGTCTTCGTAAGAAGGTGCCCGCCCACGCCTGCACAGACCTTCATGCTCCTGCTCCTGATCCTGCTGCTGTTCCTGCTGCTTCTGCTGGTGGATGTGATGAAGCGCTTGTGGGGGGGTCTTCTTCTTGCGTTCTGCCGGGAGTTTTTGGCTGACCTCTTGCTGCGCTGTAGCGAAATCTTGCTGCAGCCTCTCATCGAAGGAAGGAGGGCCAGCAGCAGAAACTGGGCCGTCAGGTTGAGTATCTTCTTGCCTTTGGTATTCCTCTTTTGGTTCTGTTTCTGTCTCCCTTTCTTGTTCTGCTTCTGTCTCTTCTTCTGCCTCCGTCTTTGCCTCTTCACCCCGCTGAAACGGCGCCGGCTTGGCCGGGGTAAAGAGAATGTTGGCAGTGTATGGAGGCGCATGGAACCACATAAGGCTGTCAGCAGGAGGACACATTGAGTCCTCATATCCGTCCTCTGTAGCATCCTCCTGGTGCTGCTGCTGTTCTTGCTCCTGCTGCGGCTGGTGCTTCTCCGGCTGCTTACCCCTCTTCCTACACCCCCCTGCGGTCTCCCCTGCAGGAAGGGGATCTGGGATGAAGTAAACACCTTCCGGAGAAACTCCGGAAACAGAAGGAGGTGGTATAGGTACGGGTGCTGCAGCTGATGCTGCTGCAGCTGCTGCTGTTACACCAGAGCAGCTGCATGGTTGATCATCCGACACACCAAGCCCAGAAACTGAAGCAACGGCACCGGCAGCAGCAGATACTGCAGACTCTGCTGCCGATTCAATGGTTTCCGTTGTTGTTGCTGTTGCTGCCGCCACTGCAACGGCGAGCAGCACAGCTGCCCAATGAGTGCAGGTGGCCTGTGATGGCCCGCCCATTCTGGGTAGTTATTAATTGAATTCTTCTTTTATATGTTTTGATTCCACTTACTTTGTCTACGATTTTGTTCTAATTTATTGCTTCCCGTCTGCTCGCAAACACCCGAGCGCTGCTGCTGCGCCACTGCTGAAACGAACGGCCGACGACAGGCCTAGCGATCGGCAGCAGCTGCTTCTGCTTTCGGGCACACCTGGTCCGATTGTGTCCCCTTCTCAGTATAAACGCAGATCAAACAAATTCATTAAATTGAGCAAGAAAAGAAAGTTAATATGTCTACTACACACGACAAGCCCCTACCCGAGTTGGCTGGATCGTCGGCGGCGGCTTGCTGCCTCAGGGCCCCACAGGGCCCCCGACTGGCTGTTGCTACGGCCTGTCTTCTTTGTGTTGCAGCAGTACTTATTTCTTCTGGGATATATTCGTCAAAGCAAAAGAATAGCAACAACACAGAGAACCTTGGCCTTTCCAGCAGCAGCCGCTGCAGCTGCACAGGCTACGCCTGCTGCGACTACTGTTGCTGGAGAGGTGCTGCGTCTGTTTGTGCGTACGCCGCACCGCATTAGAAGCAACTACTCCGTTATGGATTTCGATCAACAGTTTATTTCTGATTGTGCTCCTCCTCCAGCTGCTGCTACACAGAGCCATCCCGCCGGAAGCAACGGCTGCAACAGTTGCAGTAACAGCAGAAGCTGCAGCAGCAGTCGAAGCCTCAGCAGCAGCAGCCGCAGAAGCTGCAGCAACAGCTCTATCGGCAGCAGCTGTCCTTCTGTCTCCGACCCCAGTAGCGCAGACGAGGCGGACGCCACCCAAGGGGCAAATAGCAGCAGCAGCAACACCAGCAGCAACTCCAGCAGCAACACCAGCAGTATCAGTGGCAGCTGGCGTTGGGTGCCTCGGGGCTTTTTTTGCGTGTATTTGCTGCAGTCCATCTCATCTCCGCTGCATTTTTACGTCGGCTGCACCACAAATCCTCTACGGCGACTGAGGCAACACAACGGAGAAATAATACAGGGAGCCCGCCGCACTTCTTGGTGAGAGCCCCGCTGCTGCAGCTGGTGTTTCTGTTGCTGTTGCTGCTTTTCACGCTTCTACTACTGCTGCTGCAAAAGTATTTGGCGGTGCAGTGTCTGTTGGTGGTGCTGCTGTTGCTGCCTACAAATTTCCGCTTCAATATGGCATTTGTGCCACTGCCGTGTGGCCCCACATATTATCCCGCCATTACTGCTGTTGCTGCTTCTACTGCTTCAGGCACCGCCCTTGGCGTCTCTGTTTGCTTATTTCGGGTTTTCCATCCTTAGTGGGAGCTTTACAATTTGAATTTCGCTGGCAGCAAGCGCTCGTCCCGGCTGCAGCAGTTCGTTCCTTGTGCTGCTGCGGAGACACAGGATCCATATGCAGCTGCAGCACCTGCAGCAGCTGTGCAGCACGACGCAGGCAGCAGCACCGCAAACGCCATCCCAAAGTAGCCCCCACACAAAGCACTGCAACAGCAGCAGCAGCAGCAGCAGCGGACTGGGAGTTGCTTGATCTGCAGGCAGCAGCAGCAGACGACTCTCGCTGCTGCCGTGTCCAGTTTGTGCAACGGAGACGCCGCAGCAAACTGCCGCAGCAGCGGCTTGAAGCTGAGCTGCAGCAGGCGCTGCTGCTGCTGCACGGAGACCCCTTCGGGCGGCTCCCTCTGCAGCTGCAGTGCTGCTCCGGAGATGTCGCAGATGCCCTGCAGGACTTGCTGCTGTACCCCTGCTGTGGAGGGGGGTCCAGAAAAAACCTCGCAAGAACCACCTGCAGCAGCAGCAACAACAACAGCAGCAGCAGGCGCGCTTTGACCCGGCTACCCCCACAGGTTACAATCAGCAGCGGCCCCTTAACTTCTACCGGCCTGCAACCTCCTGGCCTGCGAGTAGCAGCCTTCACAGGATGCAGCAACAGCAGCAGCAGCAGCGGGTGTATCTGCTGCTTTGGCGACGGTGCAACGCCCGACCTGCGGCACCTTCAGAAGGACAGCAGCATTTCAAACTGCTTCGGGCAGCTATCTGAAACAACAACAGCAGCAAAAACGGCAGCAAAAGTAACAGCGTCAGGAGCAGCAGAGGGAGCAGCTGCTACTGCTGGAGGTGCTTCGTGTGTGTTGTGTCAGTCGACGTTTCAAGAAAAGGCCCGGGCTGTCTACTGCCCTCAGTGCGGAGTTTACGTACACCTGACGTGCGCTGGACGCTACGCCCTGCAGCAGGAAGCAGCAGCAAGGCAGCACCAGCGGCGAGTTGCAGCGCCATCGTCCGTTGTGCGGGGAGAGGCTGCAACAGAAGCTGCTGCTTTAGCCGCTGCAGCAGCAGATGACGATGTCGACGAGGCATACCGAGTAGTTCCCTTTTATTGGTGGTGCTGCGCATGCAGCCGCAGAGTTTTTTGGGGATTTGTCTTAAACCACTTTTATGAGCGATGCAGGAACAGGTCCGCAGAGGAAGCAGCAGCAGCAGAGGCAGTAGCAACTGCTGCTGCTACTGCTGCTACCGACTTTGCTGCTGCTGACGATGGAGAGGATATCGGCGAGGGTCAAGCGAGCCAGGCAGCATCGGCATTATTAGCAGCAACACCGGCTGCTGCTGCTACTGCTGCTGTTGGCATCGACTACGGGGCATCATGGCGTGAAAGTAGATTTGCTGCTAGTGCAGCAGCTGCATCTCAACGAGCTGCAATTGCACAGAGGAGGCGCAAGGCACCAGGTGCTCTGACGGCGCTTACCCAGGCTGCTGCTCTTGCTCCTGCTCCTGTTGTTGCTGCTGCGTCTGCTGCTGACGGTGGCAGCACGGCAGATGCCTTCGCGTCGCCGGAAAACCTGGAGGAGAAACCGTCAGCTGCACTGTCCTCCCGTCACCCTCTTGCCAGTGAGAACAGCAGCCACAGCATCAGCAACAATAGCAGCAACAACAGCGCTGTGCTGTGCATTCCTCCCTTGCTAGAGCGCTTAAGGCTTGTGGGTGGCCTCAGTCAACCGTAAAGGCATCCTCTCTATGTTGCAGCTGCAACAGCTGCAGTACCTGTAGCAGTCTCCAGCATCAGCAAAGGCATACATATACTTGAATGCATGCCTTTATGCATGAATGCGAGTATCCGTATCCGTTGTACTTAATTTGTTTGTCCGCATATTAATTCCTTTTGTCGGCCCCGCAGGCACTTTTTTGCAGCTGTACAGACACCCCAACACCTCCATAGTAGCAGTTGGAGTAACCGGCAACAGCAACTGCTGTGGTATCTACTGCTCGTCTCATATCCTGTTGTCTGGCCCTCCGGGTACTCAGTTATTTCGCTACGCAGACTTATTTATTTATTTTTTACTTCCTCCTAAAATACTACTGTCTCAATGTGGCTTGAAGCTGTTCGTTTACACCCAAACATACGTACAACAGCGACAGCAGTTGCTGCTCCCCTAAAAGCTGACTTCTGCTGCCATAGCTGCTGCAAGGCGCTACTTCTGGCGCTTCTGCTTTTGTGCAAGCGGGCCCACATCCCGTTCTTACTACCGCGGTTGCTGCCTGTGCTGCATCTCAAAAGAAGGCCTTGGGAAACACCACCAGCACCAACAGCTACAGGCAACAGCCTACACGGATAAGAGCAGCAAGTTCATCTGCACCTGCTGCTGCTGCCTTTGCAATCTGATGAGGTGAGCCTGCTGATGCTGCGCATGCAGCTCGACGGGCTGCAATCCCGTCTCGGAAGCGGCAGCAAGTGCTGCTTCCCAGCAGCAGGTGCTAGTGCTGTTGCTGCTTGCTTCTCTACGGCGGCAGTCTAAGCCGCTATACGTGCTGCTGGAGAGCCGCAGCTGCTGCTGCAGTTCGCACGGAAGAGTTTTCAATGCCTTCTTGTGCTGTAACTGCTGCTGCTGCACATACACCTCAAGGCTTCGCCTCAGCTGCCCCCGCAATATCCTTTTAAATGCTTCTGCGCTCTCTCGCAGCAGCAGCTGCTGCTCCTGCTGCTCCTGCGAGTCGCCGTTGACCGCTGTAAAGTCCCCCTGGAATTCCTGTGCTGCTGCTTTTGGGAGAAGCAGCAGCAGTGCCTTGGGTTTGGCCGCTGCTGCAGCGTGAGATGTGCAGCAGAGCTGGCAGAGGCACGTTGCGGCCTCTGCTGGCTCCTGCTGTTTGTTTACGGACGCCGCTGCATCCATCCTGAGCCGTCTAACTCTGTGTGCCTGCAGAATCCGCTGATGCAGCGCGTTGCCACTGCTGCGTTGCTGCAACACCAAATGCGAGGAAGGCCATCTGGAAACAAAGCTGCTGCCCCTGCGTTCCTCCTCCTCTTGCTGCTGTTTCAGTTGCTGTAGTGCAGTGTACGTCCACCGCTGCTCCTGTTCCCGTAGCAGCAGCGCATAGCAGCATTGCATTGCTCTTGCTGCGGCTGTTTCGCTGTCTATAAGACTCGGTAGCAGCATTGCCAGCGAAGACCTTCCCACACACGCATGGGCCTCCAGCTCCTGCTCAAGTCCTGCATGGGCTGGGGATGATTTCCTGCCGCTGTTGCTGCTTTCCGTCTGACTATGAATTCTCTCTGCGTTCTGTTGGTGGTCTAATCCAGCAGCAACAACATCCGCAGTGGAAGCAGCAGCAGCAGCTGGGGCATGCGAGACTGTAAAGTTGACTTCTGTTGTTGCTTCCGTTGCTGTTGTTGCTGCTGGTTGTGCTGCTGACACCAAGGGTTCAGGTCCTTCGCTAGTGAGATTGCCGGAGGCAACCCCTACTGCGGCCTCAGCAGCTGCAGCAGCAGCAGCTGCTGCTGCTGCTTTTGCTGCTCGTCTGTGCCACGGGGCATAGGTAAACACATCCAATAAACATTGTTCATCATCCTCAGGTTCACCACCGGTGCTGCTGCTGCTGCTTCTGCTGCTTGGAGCTGTGCCTGCAGAAGGCGGCGGTAGAAACTCCTGCACCCAGGGGGGCCCGCGAGAACGCAAAAACGCATCAGCTGCTGCCGCTGCTGCAGCAAACTGCCGGGTGCTTGCAGGGTGGCAGCTGCAGCCGCAGCAGCCCAACAGCTGCTTTGCCCTCGTGGCTGCTCTTGCAGAGCTCGTAGCTGGTCCTCCCTGCAGGTGCTCTGCAGACTGCTGGCAGCAGCACCTGCTGCTGCTGCAGTGAGAGAGGGTTAGGGACGCTCTCATGCCGTTAAAGAACCGTTGCAGCGGCAGCACCCACCAGTCTTTGGGGGAAAAAGAAGGCTCCAAGAAGCTGCAGAATGAACATCCACAGCATCAGCAGGTGCAGCATCCAGAAGCCACTATAGCATAAGCTCCGTTGCTATTTCCGGGTAGCTCCCGACTGGCCAGGTCAAACAGACAGAAAGTAAGTACCCTGAGTTGCTGCAGCTGCAGCTGCAGCAGCCGCAGCAACAAATAAAGCAGAATCACTAGCAACTCCAGCAGTAGCAGGCGATACACGGCTTGCAGCGGAAGTATCAGCAACAGCAGTGTGCGTAGAGAGTCTTACTTGTGATGTGTGTACAGGTCGTTGCTGTCTTCGACCCTCCAAATGGGCGTTCTTAGGCTCTGCCTTGGGAAGGGAGAAGACAAACAAAACCAAATATTTAATGCCTGCTGTTTCCTCCCGTCCTCAAGAACGTTGCTGTATCTGCACCAGCACAGCAGCACATCAGCAGCAGCTCAGCAGTAGCAGAGTAGCACACGAGACTGAAGCTACCTGTTGCAACGGCCCTGATTCCTTCCGTTCCCCTAGGCTGCATGTACACCTTAAACCCCACACCCGCCTATCCAACATCTCTTCTGTTGAGAAGTCTTGCTCCTGCTGCTGCTGCTGTTTCTCGCGCCAGTGCTATTCCTCCCCCTTCGGACAGCGCGACTGCTATGACTGCAGTTGCTGACGTGCTACCACTGTTGCTGCTGCTGCAGCTGTTTGTGTCTCCGTTACCTTCGCTGAAGGGAAGTGGAAAGGCCGGGTAGCAGCGGCAGCATAAGGCCGCCGTTGCTGCGGCCCCCAACCCACTGAAGAGCAAAAGCTGATGAGACGCCTTGCAAGAGAGTTAACGCGCTGCTCAACAAGCCGCTGCTGGGCTTGTTGCTGCTGCTGTTTACGCGGGGCTCCTCTGCGGCAGCAGTCTCATCTGCTACAAAAGATGCCGCGAGAGGAGGCGGCGGCAACTGCGACCAGGAACTGCTGTTGCTGTTGCTTGAAGCTGTACTAAAAACCCTCCTATTACTACCGCATTGATCGTCTCCTGGGGGCGAACCCCTAGGCAGCTGCGCAGCCCAGGCCAGCGGCTCGAGCCTCTTCCTGTGCGCAACCGACCCTATATGCAGAAACACCACCAGCGACCCAAGCAGCCAGCATAAACCCTAAACCGTAAAGACTACGTCCTCAGCCGGAGCAGCAGGAGTCGAGCCCCAACTGCCCCTGCCGGAAATTCCTGTGCTCTCTTGTGCTGCTGTCGGCAGCCTATGCATCTCAAGCTGCTGCGTTTGCTGTCGTTCTTGCTGTTCGCTGCTGCTCACCTCCATATTGAAGGGCAAGGTCATCGCCGCTGCTGTCGGTGAGGGCGGCTATGGCACGCAGCACCTGCAGCAAATGCAAGTAGCACGACAGACACAGCTGCAACCCTAATCCCTAAACCCTAATGACACAATATTAAAGAGCATTTTCTGTGGAGATGTCCCCATCTATGTCGGTATCTGTGCCGAGTGTATAAGTATATGTGTGGTGGTGGGCACGATACTTCTGCTCCTGCAACAGCAACAACAGCAACAGCAACAGCAGCTGCTGTGGTTGAGGTGGATGTGTCTATTGCCTGTTGGTCTAAGGCGTGGTCGATAACGAGAGCAGCAGGGAGCGCCTCCATAAATGCAAGGACAAAAGCCCTATGGAGGTGGAGTTGCAGCTCGTTAGTTCTGTCTAAGGAGTCCAGACAGTTCAGCCGGCAGACCCCCCGCTGAAGCTGCGCAGGCAGCAAACCCCACAGACTGCAGCAGCAAGCCACAGGCAGCAGCAGCAGACCGCACAACAGCACCGGTCCTTAGGCAGCAACAACGAACCACAGAAGCGGAAGCAACGAAAATATGCCACAGGCAGCAGCTACGAGCAGGCCCATATCTCTGCTACTGTCGCAGCATCAACGCAAACTGCAACCTGCCCAATACTGATACTAATACTAATACTAAATACTAAATAAATACTAAATAAATACTAAATAAATAATAAATAAATACTAAATAAATACTAAATAACTAACTACTAAATAACTAAATAACTAAATAACTACTAAACAAATAAATAAATAACTACTAAACAAATGAATAAATAACTACTAAGCAAATAAATAAATAACCACTAAACAAATAAATAAATAACAAATAAATAAATAACTGTTAAACTACTAACTACTAAACTACTAAACTACTTAACTACTAACTATTAAACTACTTAACTACTTAACTACTTAACTACTTAACTGCTTTACTTAACTACTTAACTGCTTTACTTAACTACTTAACTACTTTACTAAACTACTTAACTACTTTACTAAAC
>CAJFCX010000591.1:0-13983 GCA_904066255.1 Eimeria sp. OTU-X
TATATACATTCTTCCCCCTCAGGAACATGCACCACGCTTGAGAACAGAGGATCGTGAATGGAAGAACAGCTGCAGCAACTTTGCATGCAGTTTGTGCAGCAACAAAATAGTATGTGCTGTTTTCGTTCCAACAAGATTGGGTGACGGATGCGCTCAGACTGTCTGAAGTCCCAAAGCCTGTGGACACGAAGAGCATGCAGATACAACCAGCAGCCATCCTCTGTGGGGAGTGCCTCTCCCATTAAGGAAATAAATTCGGTAAGGAGTGCACATAGAGGCACAAACTGAAGCAACTATGCAC
The DNA here is from genome assembly GCA_904066255.1 of Eimeria sp. OTU-X. Classification (NCBI taxonomy): domain Eukaryota; phylum Apicomplexa; class Conoidasida; order Eucoccidiorida; family Eimeriidae; genus Eimeria; species Eimeria sp. OTU-X. Next base: position 302 of record CAJFCX010000591.1, read on the forward strand.
AGACAGATATGTAATGGATGAGTGTGTTGCGAAGGCAATTTGAGGTGCGAAGACAAAGGGGGAGCAAGATGGTACCAGGGCAAAGAAAACAGGAGACTTGAAAGGACAGGGTAGCAAACAAACAGAACCACTATATTAATATGACGAAACAAATATAAACAAGTTGAAACAACCCTCTGGAGATGCAGCCAAGTAATGGACAGCAGACCACTTAAGGGCACACTCGATTTCTACAAGACCGACAGCCTGCTCCTCCCACTAACTGTGCCGCTTCTATTGCTACACAAAAGGAACTGGTGTATTATTTTAACCGCATTATGTGAATAAAACTCAGAAAACTGCAGGAGGCAACTACAATCTACAGCACCTCAGATCCCCCGTTGTCCTGTCTCGGGATATATTGGCGCCGACACCTTGGTGTACTTGGCTTGCGAATTTCATTTTACTTTGCATGAAATATGAACCAAATACTACTTTAAATAAGGCTGAATTCAAAAATGGACAAGAAAAGCTCTTTCCCAGGTCCCACAGGGCCCTCACATCTGGGTCTTCTGGAACCTCCAAAAGTACCATTGGAGAAGCAGTGTAAATCGCCAGTGATGCGCTTGCGTATAATAGCTGCGGCTGTCTTGTCTTCTTTTTTGTTGACAATAGGTTTTTTACTTGAATATTGCTTCTTATTTTATTTGTTTTCTTCTTCGTTTCTGCCCGCTGGAGGGCACAGACGAGCGAATGCCTCCAGGTGCTGCTGCAGATGCTGCTGCCGATGAGCTGGAGACGGGGGAGCAGCTGCTTGACCACGACCCCCAGACCCCTTCAGCGGAGAGGAAACAGATTTTTGTTGCCCCCCTTTCGGAATTTTCATCGCAAAGAAGGTCGGCCTTCGGGATTCTCCGAAGGCCTCCCAGACGGCGATCTCCTCTCGTCTCCCTTGCGTCTGCTCTGCCGCTGCTCGCGCTCGTGCTACTCTTTGCTGCATGCAGGCCTCCAGGGCTCAGGGAACAGGTAGGCGTTGGGGGGCCTCGCCGCCTGGCAGGCGACCAAGATGACGACAGACCCCAGAGCAACGGAAGAACAAACCATGTTCGGTCGCGGCTCTTAGAAGAATGCATTGCTCTCCAGGCAGAGTTGGGTATTCCAACACAGCATCTGCAGCAAGAGGAAGATGCTGCAGAAGACCCTGAAGAGCAAATTGCAGCCATTGCATGGATGCTGCACGCAGAGGCCGAAGCTTTCGAACGGAAGTTGCAGGCCGATCACGGAGCGGTGCCCTTTTCGCCATGCGTCGCTGGGCCTTCGACCTCAATGCAAACATATGAGCGCATGCAGAAGCACCAGAGGCGTCCTTGTACGCTGGAGCGGAGCCAAGGCCAGCAGTTCCCTGTAGCGCAGCAACTAGAGGTGGGTGCGCAGACAAGGCTACCGCAACTGCTGCACCCAGGGCAGCAGGAGGACCTGCACCCGCGGGCTCAGCAACAGCAACAGGTGCAAATGAGGGATTGTGGCAGGCTGCAAACGGAGCAACAGCATCAACTGGAACAGGGGGCACCGCAGCAAATGCAACTGGCGGCGATGGAGGCGCTGTTGCCAGTACACACACACCAGGAACGGCAACTGGTGGCACAGCAGCGGCACATGGGGATGCAGCAGCAGACACCTTTTGACACGCAGCAGCAGATGCATCAAGGAGCCCAACAACCGCACATGGGGGTGCCACACCTGCCGCAGCTGGTGCTGCTGCTAGGAATGCAACAGCAACTGGAGCCGGGGGGTCCGGAGCACCGCCCCTTTGGGGAGCAGGAGGGGCTGCATGTGGGAGTGCATGTGGAAACCCCCTTTGTGGAGCAGCCCCCAAGCGGTAAGGAGCAGCAGCACAGCGGGCTGCAGCATGAATCCCACTTAGGAGAAGCTCGCATGCCGCAGGTGGGCTCGCAGGAGAATCTGCTGTCTTCAATGCAGGGAAATCTGCACCTGAGGCCGCAGCAGCAGCCTTACCTCGGGCCAGAGCAGCTGCAGCAGGATCAGGCTGGTTTGGGTGTGTCGACATATTCTGCGCTTCAGCGGCCGTTGTACGCGAATCAGGGTTCAGTTGCAGATGTGTTTTTAAAATTGCCTGTACACCCGGATGTGGTCGCGCCGAGGTCCACTGCAGGGGACGGGCATTCGCGTTTTGAATTAGAGATGGTTGCAAGCCCAAGCAAGCCAGGGCCTGTTCCCCATGCATTGGAGCAGACGTCTGCGCAAGAGGGGTTCGAGGCTCCTGGTTCTTCTGCTCACGCTTGGCTGTCTGCATCTTCTCTTTCGTTGCAGCAGCTGAGAGGGTTGGAGGTGGAATTGTCTGTCCACCCTGGAGGTGCGGGGGAAGCTCTACCTGGGGTTGTGGAGCAAACGCTGCCAGCCGCTTTTTCGTTGAGCCCTGATGACTGGATTGAGACGCGTGGGAGCTTTGAGGGGAAAGACAGCAAGGAGGAACTTGAAGCACAGGAAGGTTCGGTGCAAGCAATGGCCTCTACTGAGCACCCGGTGGCTTCGAGCAGCAGCAGCAGCAGCAAAGAAGGCCCCAGCAGCTTGGTGCCTGACGACAGTGAGGAGGTGGAGACAGATGAGGAAGAGTGCGAGGCAGCGGTGAGCAGCAGCAGCAGAAGTAATGGCAGGTTTTCGGGAAGCAGCAAGGAACAGAGAGGCAGCACGATCACGAGTATCATGAGCAGCAGCATGAGCATCTTGGAAGAGGTGAAGACTCGCAGCGGTGGGCTAGACGTGCAGCAACACCCTTACTTGCACCTGCCTGCATTAGAACCCAATGTTGTCCCCCGCAAGCTAAACCCCGCAGTGGTGTTTGGACAGATGCGACGGGGGTTCTCAGCGCACGCACAATTGTTAGTTGTTCGTGAGCTTCTGAAAAGGGCGTCTTTGAATCAAGAGGAAGCAGACACGCTTATATATTGTGTGGAGATCATGGCGAACGGGATCTTCCGCAAGGCGCGCTTCTCCGCAAGACACTTGAAAGTTGTTGCTGCAGCACCTGCTCTGGGCATGCGCTTCCTTGTGTTTGACAGCATTATTTGCGCTATGCAGGTCTTGGGAGACGCAATGCAACTCCATCTCTGGTGGAGACGATTTGCTGCCATGTTTAGAACTGACTATTCCTTTCAATGCTCCGGCAACCGCCCTCGCAGGCGCGCCATCTTTAGCACTGTCCTCGCAAACCGTCTCCTAGAGGCCCTGGCAATCTACAAAACTGGAAAAAGGCCTGTGAACGAGGAAGTTCTTGTCCTCAAGAGACTCCTTTTCCTGTCTCCATTGACACCCATCAATTTCAGGGGTCCTCAGTGGGACCCGTGGAGAGAAGACGACGAAGCGTTCCTCCGCTCCCAGCTGGTGCCTTAGAACGAACACACTACAGAACATGCATAGTTACCTTGACTGTCTGCACATAGGCAGTGGGAATTGGCGAAACAACTCTTGAAAACCCATCTCTAGCGGTGCATTTTGGGGGCTTGGGATAGAAGAAGCTGCAGGGTTGATTGGCAGGAGGCTACAAAGGGAGCTGGACGTACCCCCCTGTGTTTTCAGGTAGCCCTAAAAAGGAGGCAGCAACAACAAAGGCTGGAGCCGTGCTGCCGTTGCATGGAGTGCCTGGAGTGTGGAGGGGTCTAGGGGATCAACCGTTACCGTTGAGTTCGGTGTGGAACAGCTATCTTTGATGTATCTCTGGCTTTGGGGTCGGGAGGAATCTCCAGAACAACTGCATAGCAGTCAGTGGCGAAATAATTATTTTGCCTCTTCTTGCTGGCGGTTTCTCTAGCTGTGCGACTACTTTTTTTTTTGATAGCGGGGCAGGTGAAAGAGCAAACCATCACAAGAGCAACCTGAAAAGCGTGCGTTTGAGGTATCTGGTACCTTGAGCAAGGAGACAGTGTCTCAAGGTTCTGTGCATACAGCTCTCCTCTACTTGCCTTCGTTAGATGCAACCGGGGGCTCATTGGGCCCACGCAGCAGTAGGCAAATTTTCACAAGATCTGCAGGGACCCCAAACGGCCTAGAAACGCACGTTTGCAGGCAGGCAGGCATTCACTTGCCTACGTGCCTATATACATTTATATGAACATTTATTTATATGCTTATGCATACATGTTCATGTGTAGCTGTATGTATACTTTTCCACGGGCGGACGTTTAGATATGGACGCAACCCTTTACAATTCATGCGCGCATATGCGTTTCAGTACAGCGCACATATGTACACATACTTGTATATATGCATACATACACATTTACATCCAAATATAAGTCGAAATATACACACATATATATGTATGTACTGTGTTGTGAATTTTTTTCTGCACGTACCTCCTCCGATGACGGATGTGGACACCTGCTTGAACCATCCATGAATGCAATTGCTTTCCTTTGAAGTGGGTTGGTATTTCTCGTCTAGTTGCATTTGCTTCGTGTGAAAGTGCAGCAGTCTCTTGCCTTTATTCATTTGACAGTGGCGAACACACATGACTGACCGTTTTTCTTGTTCCCGGGGTTCTTTCGCGTAGAGGCAGCAGGCGTAGGCACCCCACGTTGGTGAGAATTCGCCCCGTTTTTGGTCATTATCGACACATTTGTGTGTGTTTACTTCCCAATGACTCTTTCTGGTTAGTCGTTTGCTTCGCTTTGCCTCATTCCTCCCAGGAGATTGGTTTCCTCTCGATATTGTCGTCGCTACTCCTTCCACTTGTCCATTAAGGATATATTGGGTATCACAGCTCAGTGCAACCATCTTACATCTTAAGGGTGCAACTGGCACATACGGGCTTTTGTGCTTGCGTCGGCGGCGGCAGATGCAGTATTGTCCGTCTACAAGTGGCAGATTCACTGCATTGTTAGGAAATGCTGCAAAAGCTACCTGGTTGTGCTTGTATGTGGAGCTACCTGGTTGTGCTTGTATGTGGAGCTATCTAACTGCATGGGTTGCAGTGCGTCGCAACTCTTGACAAACAGCTGACCTCACTCCCAAATATCCAGGCGTCATGGGCGCAGCAGCAAGGACTGCCTCCACCTTCTAACCTCCAGGCTGTGGTGTTGCTGCTCCGAGGACGCCTGGATACTTGTGAGTGAGGTCAGCTGTCCTTGGTCGAGCGCGTAATTGGCTATACTACAGCACACAGTAACCCCTATGCATGCTGGAGGGCTCTCGTTACTGAACTTCCTCTCGCACAGCCCACAGCGCTTCGGCCCCAGAAGCAACATGTTAAGTTGGGGAGGGGGGCCATCTGCCGGTTGCGAGCTCTTACAAAGTAGTTGACTCTATGGCAGCGTACGACGATGTTCCCGTTATGATTAGCCCTAGTGGAGACAGTTAACAGCCCAGATGTCGTGGCTAGCGTTCTTACGGACAGTTAACAACCTCAGTATTGCCAGTCCTGTCAGTGGATACAGTAAGCAACCACCATGTGTGTTTCTGTAGGTGGAGAATAGTCTTCATAGTGTCACCTGTGTTACTTTTGCAGACGGTGGGAAAGCTCCATACAGTCGCAGTATTATTAGATACAGTAAACAATATTAGTAGTACTGCTGTTAGTGATACTCGAGACAGTAAACAACGGCAGCATTGTCAGTAGTGATAAGACATGGGCACAGTGTATGGCTGGCTCGCTGGCGTGTCCCCAGCACGTCTCTGCATCACATGCCGCAATTTCCTCTCTACCCTCTTCTAACTGCTCGTAAATTTCTTCAGTTCAAGAGGCTTATGCAGTAAAAGCAGACATTTGGATCAGCTGCAGTTTCAGCATCAGCAACAACCGCAGCCGCAGTAGTAGTGGCTGCAGCATCGCCCCGGCGAGCTGGAGGGGCCCCTCTTAAGCGTATGCATACGCCGCCTGTGGGGGTTTTCTTCAAGTAACTGAAGGGCTTTTATCTGCTTGTCGTTTTCGATATGGTTCACGGTTCAGTGTTTAGGTTGTTAGATGTACACCGCCACGATGCATCCTTTGTTCCTCTCTCGAACCCACCCCGAGCGCGTGTCCCTTTCGTTGTGGGGGCCCGCTTTCTTGTGTGTTGTTAGGGTTTAGGGTGTATGGTTTAGTGTTTAGGGTTTGGCGGTACTCGTTTTTTTCGGTCGCCTTCCCTCCTGCTGCTGCTGCAGCTGTCCTTACAGTCGAGCTTAGATCAAGTGGGGACTACTACCATTGCTCGTCCGATGTCTTCCCAGTTGCATCAGCTTGCCTCTGGAGGGCCCCTAAAGGAGCCCCCTCCTGATGTGGGATCTCATGGGCCTTCGCAAACGACTGAAAGTGACGATTTTGATGGAGGTGGGCGCGGGGGCCCTCCGCTGCTGCCCATGTTAGAGGGGCCTGAAGACCTGGGTTCCCCTTTCTCTCCGACAATGCAGGGGCAGCCTCCTCGAGTACACCCCACTGCTCAGGAGAGAGCCTGTGAGCTTGACGGAGACGGACAGTGCTTGAAGCGTCTCAGCAAAGAGGGCCCCTCGCTGTTTTCTGATGACGAGGGCAGCGCCCTAGACGAGGCGTCCCGTCACGACGAAACGCTCTTTTGTGGTCCCGAAGATGCCAAGAGCGCATCTCTCTCTGGCCAAATAGGATTGGGGGAGGGACCGCCATTGTCCTTCATCTCAACTCGCCCAGAACCTGCACTGCATGCAAACTGGGGTCCCTTTGGGGCCCCTTTAGGTTCACCGGTTGAAAATCCGCGAAAGAGTCCTTTAGTGGCGTGCTTAGAGGGCCCTCTAGAGGCCCCCTTAGAGGCCCCTCTAGAGGTTCCCTTAGGTACATCTCCTAAGGACCCGTCAGATGCTCCTCTAGAGGCCCCGTTAGACGCTTCTCTAGAGGCCCAGTTAGAAGCCCCTCTAGGAGCCCTCACAGGGGGTCCCGTAGGGGCTTCGCTGAGTGCTTCTCTGCTGTCACCGCAAGAGGTGTCCTGGCATGGAGTACCCCAACGTCCTCTAGAGGATTCTTCCGCCTCTTCACTGAATTTCATGGATGCCCTCTGCAGCCTTGCATTGGTTGATCGGTCTCCTCCCCCCAGCCAGCTGCAGCCGCAGCAGCGGCAGAGAACTTCAGCAGCATACAGAGCTACACGGCATGATTCGCTACTTTCCGCCGCCTCCACAGCCTCTTCGGTTGCAAGGGGCCCCCTGAATGCTTCTGAAGGCAGCAAAGGATACCGAGGGGCCCCCCAGCTGCCGTCTCTGCGCTCGTCAGGGGACCCTTGGACCTTCGCAATGCAAGGGGTGCTGCCGGCTCAACAGCAACAGAAGCAGCAGCGGCGGCAGCAGCAGCGCCCAGTACAACAACAGTCTATGCAGTTGCAAATGCTGCAGCACCAAGCAGGGCAGCAGAAGCAGCACCTGCCAGTCCAGCAGGAGCAACAACGTCGCCCACAGCTGCAGCAGCATTTCGCGCGGCAGCAGCAGCGTACACTGCAGCACGAGCATCAGGCGCTACAGCAGCTGCAGCGGCCGCATCAGCAAGGGTGGCAGCAGCACGGGGCCCCTGTCAGTGCCCAGCTCAGCCTAAACCACATAGAGGCCCCCGCAGCCTCCATATCATTTCAAGAAATGAAAGATCCCCTGTGGTCCCTCACCACGCATCCAGAAACAGAAGCAGCCTTTGAATCTGCTTCGATTATTCGGGTGCAGCATCAGGCCATCTGTCCAGGCATCCAGCGTCTCCCTCAGCGGGCCCCGCTGGCGCAGTTTTATTCTGTGTGTGGGGCGGAGTCCCTGGATCCCTCCAGCAGCGGGAGCAGCGGTGTCCATGAGCAGCAACTGCTGCAGCAGCTTCCTTTGCAGGGCGCAGCACAAGGGGCTTCTCTTGCTCCAACAGCAGCAACGGAGGCATGCAGTCATCTCCAGTTTGCCAATTCGGATTTAGAGGGAGCTGCTATGCGGGCCTTCTCAGGGGCCCCCGAGGGGCACAGGGGCAGTCCCGGCGAGTTCAATGTTATCCTTAAATGTTATTTGGAGTTGCTGCTGCGTAAACAGCAGGAACAGCAACGGCAGCGCCAGCAGCAACAACGGCAGCGCCAGCCCCAACGGCAACACCAACAGCAGCAGCAGCAACGGCAGCAGCTACAGCAGCAACGGCTGTTCCAGCGAGGCCTTCGAAGGCAAAGGGGTCAGAGGGGGGCTCCAGCTGCTCCACTAGGGGTGTTTGGTGCTGCACAGCTGAGGGAGGACCCTCCAGGATGGGTTGCGGCTGCAGGGTATCTGCAGCAGCAGCAGCAGCAGTTGCTGATCCGTGCAGAAGCAGCAGCAGAGGAACGATCTCCAGCGACAAATGCTGTCATAAATGCACTACCGGCAACATCTCGTTCTGAGGGAGGCACCCAGGGTCCCCCCCAAGGGGCCCACTTCGGGGGGATATCACCCTCATGGCCCCCCTGTCATGACCCTGTGAGAGCAAGGCTGATGCAGTTCGTTACATCTCCTGGTGTAGAGTCATTCCCAGCAGCAGCAGACGGAGCCGCAGCTTACATGGTCCCCGATTTGCTTCAAGGAGGCCCCCCGTGTATGTCTTGAGAGTCCCTCCTCTCTCTCTCCCTCTCTCTCTCTCTCTCTCTCTCTCTCTCTCTCACACACACACACACACACACATACAGCCTTTTCATGAGCTGCCTAAAACGCGAAAAATGGGGTATTTAGATTTGGTATATGAGATGCAGTGTGCGGTAGAAGATCCAGGGGGTCCTGCAGGGGCCCTTCGAACTGGGTCCTCCATGGTTGTTCTTAGTCCCTTGGGACCCCTTGAGTGTTCCTAATCCCTGAAAGCAGCGTTTTCTTTATGCAGGCCAAGGAGACCCATGCCTCTTCTTGGTTTGCGATGTGCTTGTTTGAGGGGGGGCCCTTTGCGCAATTCAGGGCCCCCTGTCTGTTAGGGGGCCGCTTGTTAGCGGTCCCTCCGTTGTCCAGTTCGTAGTTTGTTTCTTTGTCCGCTGACAAGAGCAGCAAGGACCCCTGGAGGGGCCCCGTTGTACCCAGCTGTACCTTGTGGGTGCCCTCGCTTGGGCCCCTTTCTTGGCGCCGAATTATGTGTCTGTGGAGAGGCCCCCCTCAGTGCAATCAGGGTAATCAGAACCTTCAAGTGCTCCCTGTGTAGCGTTGATGGGCCATGTCTATTAGTAGGCCACCTGGGGAGGGGCCTCCCAACAGATGTTGTGCATTGGGGGTCCATCCTGCTGTTTAGTACGCATAAACATGCTTGTGCAGCGAAAAGGGACTGCGGATAAATGGGCCCTTCGGGGTTGGTCGTCGTGGGAGACGACTGCCAAGGGGACCTCTGGGGTACCTCCCCCACAAAGAAGCCCCCAGTTTTCTTCTGCTGGTTTTGGTGGAGACAGCAGAGGGGCAGAGGGGATTTGGCTGGTGTGAGTAGTTAGCGCATATTGCCCACACTGTCTCTCCTAAGCGGAGCCGGTGATGTTTGCGCTGCATACAAGGTCCATGTTTGCTTTTTGAGCAGTCATGTACTGGCGAGGCCCCAGCTGTAGAGTCACCTCAGCGAGGTGTTGAAGCGGGGGGATTGTGAACTGGGAGAAGATTCACCGTATATATACGCTACATGCCGCTTCTCCCCCTTTATTTAACATTTAGGTGCATTATAGCTAGCGAGCGAACGAGCTAGCAGTCGGGTTGTTGGCCAGACAGGTGCTGGGCCTTGCTGCAGCCAGACATGCAGGGACAACACGCTTGTGCTGTCAGGCCCACGGCTTTTGAACCGTAAGGAGGCAGACAACATGAGACGGAGGAGACTGACAACAAAAGGCAACAGGAAAGAGAATAGCAGCATAGTCCTCTGCACCGGTCTCACCAAACAGTGCGAGTCGGAGACCCAGACCAAAGGTACAGGCACACACAGGGACTCCTTCCTGCTGAAGTAGCTGTCGCTTCTGCTGCTGAGCGCCACAACAACGGAAGATAGCTACCGCAGCAGCTGTTTCAGCTGTCCTATGGTGCCTGCTTGTTGCACTTCCTTGTTAATTGAAGCTGAAATGAGGCTAGTGCTTGCCTCAGCTGCGAAGCTCTAAACCACTTATAGCAAACGGTGTATGGCAGCAATACGTAAACCCTGTACCGGGGAACGTGCCAAAAGAGGTCATTTCCACCAACTGATGCGTGTGAGGAGTGTCATCATTTTACCCATAGTAAATAAGTGCCTAGTACTCCATCAACCTAAAAGACCGGTTTCAATTCGTCCTTTAGTGCCGGCAACGTTGCATCGTGGCTTGGAGCCACTCGGGTGTCCACGCTGTTTTGATGGATGCTGCAAAAACAACAGAAAAAGGAAGTTTTGTGCCAAAAACCAACCGGCTACTCTACTGATGCTGCTGCTGGCAAGGAGGTGACAGGACAGACTTACTGGCGGCAGAAGGAAAGTTGACGTAGCAAGACGGCTCGAGCGGTGGAGGAAGCAGCAACAGGTGAAATAGGCGATGCTGTAGGAGATCCCCCACCAGCTGAACCATCAAGAGCAGATGGACCAGCAACGCAACCGAAACAGATATCAGAAGCAACAACAAGGGCAGTAGAAGCATCCGAAGGAGGAGCGGCAGAAGGATCAGAAACAGCATCAGCAACACACCTTTTTGGTTCGGGGCACGAATGTGTTCCCGACTCCTCTTTGCCTAAATTATCTCCGCTGCCGCTGCTACAGAGACAGTAGCGGGGGCAGCAACAGACGACTTGTTGGTTGATTTGATAGCCGGGTCTGTAGCAAAAGATAACGAGAGAAGAATTTGCGGAGGAGGAGGAGACAAACGAAGCCTGTTGGACCACCTCGAACCCTTGAGGAACGGGAGAACGCAGCTCCCTAACAGCAGAACAACATGGACGTGAGTCCTTGGGCGCTATATCCCAACACTATAACTTGTCCTCAGCATCGGCAGGCGCAAGGCTATACAGACATGTAAGGCATGCAGGGTGTGAGGCTGCATGCACGGTTTGGTCGTGGGGCAAGTGGATCAGCGTTTACGATTTAAGCTGTAAGTCTTGGGGTCAAGGTTTGGCGCGAAGGGTTTTAGCCTCACTAAAAACATGCAGTGCTGCAGATTGTCCGTTAGTTAAAATAGTTAGGTGTTTCGTGTTTATGGACGAAAGTTTGCTTTGGGGCTTGGGAGGTAGGTTTCAGCTTATTGGCTTTCTGATCTAGTGACCATTTGAATACAGTGTCTACTGTCTATGGCTTGGCTGTTTTGCGTGTCAAGAACGGCATTTCCTCCGTCTTCGAGTCAAAGAGGGTGTACCGCTGAGTTTGCTCCTGCAGTGGATGATTTGGGGTTCGGATGTACAGTTTAGAGGGTACTGTTTCCTGTGCAGCAATTAAGCCTTTTCTTAGCAACACGGGGTGGTCAGCTAACTGTCTGCCACTCGATAGTTAACCGCCCGTAGCTAGCTAACCAGCCGTCTACAACAATAAGCTACGTATTCAGCTTGTTTTATAGCTCGCTAGGTATTTAGCTGTCAGTTGTGAAGTGTCACCGCTGTATATCGTCAATCCGATCAAATTGCCGCTTCCCATTGATGAAGTGCTGCAGCACCTATTGCTGTTTCTGCAGGTGCTGCCAAGCACATACTAAAGAGTAAATGATACCCCGGAAACGTCCCCTGGGTGGATGTCTAACCCAGGCGTTCCAACAGAGATCGTCCTCCGATCCCCATAGGCTAGCGCGCGGGCCGCCAAGCTTTGTCGTTTAAGTACGTTCATTTGGAGCTCTATACCCTGCTACATGGAAGGCAAGGCATTTACTCTTTCTGTGTGGCTTCGTTTACCTTTGCATGCACAACAATAGCAATAACGACTGAGGCTTTCTCGTTCGAACAGCAGCCGCAGAGGCTACCTGGGGCAGCTAGCATGGCTGCTAACTAGCTGCGTAACCTCGCGCATATGTGTGTACCAGCTACCTGCAGGTGCAGGCTCTACCTAGGAAGAAATTGAGATGTTTTTCAAGCTGCGGACCTAGCAGCTGAGATGGAGGGGCGTGGGACTAACCTCATTCCCCTCCTGCTGCGCTTTCTCACTCGACATCTTCTGGAGCTTCATCGTCGCCGTCTCCCTCGGGGTATTCTGGAGCTGCTTCGGAGTCTTCTCCTATGAGATCTTCTGTTTCTTCTCCGGCAGCGGCTCCTTCTAGAGCTTGTCGAGCTCTTTCCGCTGCTAATTTTATTGCACGCTGTAATTGAGGACGTACACGACGGAATGCAGCGCTTATATAGTTCGGTGCAAAGGAGAGGAGGATCAACCAAAATGCAATGTATCCGAAGAAAGTAAGCACTGCAAAGGGGCTATAATTCTTCAAAAACCTGCCGAATGCGTCTAATTCTGTCAAAGGAGGTTCCCCTTTTAAACGCGCTTGTCGCTGCAACTCCCTTACTCTCGGCAACAGGATGAACGCCTCGAACTGGCTAAAGACTAAAAATGTTAGCAAAACCGTTTTCAAGGATATCCTTGGGGAATTCATTCTCTTCTGCAGCTTCGGTGATCTCTGTTGTCCCCATCCTACGTTGTTCTGCTGTGGTGGTGTGCCAGGAAGGCGGTTGTGGTAGTCCCCTGCAACAGCAGGTCCATTGTTATCCTTTTCCCTGAATTCCCAATTCCGCAACTGCAACCCAGTGTCTTGGGTAGTTTCAACCCTACACAAGAAGAGCCCTTGGCTGCTAGAGCCAACAGCAGCAGCAACAACAGACCCTGCTTGGCCCGGACCATTTCTTCTTCGCTGTTTCCTGTAAAGCTCGTATTGGCGGAATTATTCGCCGCTTATTCAACTTAATGAAGCCGTATTAAAGATATCAGGAAAAGCCTATGTTGAAACAGAAATCAGCAGCAGAAAACAAAGCACACCTAAGCAGCATAGTTGCAGTCAGAACAGCTCCAGGATTGAACGTACAATCTAGAAACGTGAGCTGGCATGGGGCTAGAAGTGGGGAAAGAGCCCCGTATCACAAGGGACAGGGGGACCGAGGGGACGCTCTAGGGTTCCCTAACCATTGTTCAAGAAGAATCAAAGGCTAGGATGGTGCTGCTCTTTACCTAATGTGCCTTCGTTCTTGAGTTCCATAACTTGTAAAATAAACCGAGTTGTTGGTTTCAAGGCATTGAGTTGGAGAAATGGGGTTTACGGTTTAGCGTTTACGGCTTAGGGAGGGTAGTCACCCTACACTTCAACAGAAGGCTTCAACAATTGCCGAGTAGTACATACACAGCAACGGAGGCTTGGTTGTGCCTGTGGAGCGCGACTACCATTCTCTGTCCGATGATGTCTCTGTGCATGAAAACCGGTAATGGTGTACAAGCTCTACGTAGGCAAACAGCTCTCAAAAACAGTCTACAGTGGTCATACTTCTAGCCGGGATTACTTGTTTCTGCATGCAGATGAGGCTATCCTTTACCAAGGTGCAGCGGTTCACCACAATTCTTGGAAGGCCGCCTCCTCTCTCGCAATTCCAGGGCCTTGAACCCCTCAGATCAACGTTCCTGCAGACTCGTGAGGGAGGCCGCCTGCTTTTACGGAGCTCTCGTCTTATGTACTTTTCCCCCAGTGCACCTCGCAATAGTCGATTGGTAAGATCCAGGTGCCAACAGTAACCCTCCCCCCCAGCCTATGGAAGCCTGCTGCGCCACCGTGCACACTCTGTCCCTTATCCCCATCTGACGCTGCCGACGATCTGCAGTGTGT
>CAJFCX010000592.1:0-12500 GCA_904066255.1 Eimeria sp. OTU-X
GTATATGCAGCTCAAAAGGAAGAAAAAAGGAAATAACTTTTATAATAAAAAACAAAAATATAAATACAAAAGAAAAATACAAAAACCAAGCCCGCATACTCGCGTCAACACCACAGCCGACCCCAAGCCTCAAACCCTAAACCCTAAACCCTCGCGCCAACCTTCCAGCTGCCCACCCACCTGAAATATAAAAAATTGATTTCAAAATCATAATTAGGGTTTACATATTTAAAGGAAAACAACTTGTATTGTACAGACACTCATTAACTTCCTTGGACCCTGAAACCCTAAACCCTAACCCCTAGCCGTTCGTAGAAATGCGACGTTGGGGTATACAGTTGTCAGCAAAGGAAACATCCTGCCAAACCCTTGTACAGAGCAGCACAAACACCTTAAAACTCTAACAGCAGCAACAGCAACAGCAGCCGCAACAGCAGCAACAACACCACTCAAGGCTGCAAAATTCCTTACGGGGGTTGTTCGCACGAAGTGCGGCAGTCATGCGTTTAACTAAGAGTAGCTAGCTATCTATCTAGATGGCTATCTAGACAGCTAGCTTGACCGATAGCTAGATAGCCAGATCGACAGGTAGATGTATAGACAGCTAGCTAGGTACATAGCTAGCTAGGCAAATAACTATTTGGCGAGTTAGCTAGCTAGCAGGCTGAATAGATAGCTAGCTAATTGGCCAGCTACGTAGCTTGACGCCCAGCTAGGTAGCTAGCTGCATGCCCACGGGCAAAGGCTGGGTGGCTAGCGAGCCAGTTTTCTAACTAGCTAGCAGCAGCAGCAGAAAAAAAGGCATAGAAGCAGCGAGGCACCGTTATACCTGTGCATTTCTACTACTGCCGGACCTGCTGCTGCTGCTGCTGGATCTGCTGCTGCAGCAGCCGGCAGCAAGTGTAGGGTGCCGGGCTCGTATATACCCGAAACCCTAAACCCTAAACCCTAAATGAGGAACTACTTTCCTTCCAGTGCGTGCATGCATCCTGCTCGCTAGTAAGAAGTAAACCCTAAGCCCTCAGTGGTGTTTATATCGAGGGTCTAGGGTTTAGAGTCTAGGGTTTAGGGTTTGGGGCTTCTTCTTGCAGCCGCTCTATGACCTCTTCCGGCTTCATATCAGAAACCTTCACAACCTGCAGCAGCAGCAGCAGCAGCAGCAGCATTGGAACAAGTAGTCTGCAGCAGCAGCAACAGTATTAGTTGCAGCAGAGGTGGCAACAGCAGCAAAAATTGAAGCCCAAGCAGCAGCAGCACCAACAGAAGCAACAGCAGCAGCACCAACAGAGCCAACAGCAACAGCAGCAGCAACTTGCCTTGGTGCGGCATTTGTGGCCAAGCTCGAGCGACAGCTTCCCCTTCCGGACCTTTACTGCAGCAACAGCAGCAGCAACAGCAGCAGCAGCAACAACAATAAAAGCCGCAGCACCAGCAACAGTGGCAGCAGTATGTAACAGAGGCCGCAACTCCAAACCCTAAACCCTACATCCTAAACCCTAATCTTAAGATCCAAATGACACCTCAAAAGCAGAAGCAACTATAAGGGACACAACAGCAACCAGCAGCAGCAGCAACAACAGCAGCAGCAGCAACAACAGCAGAAGCAGCAGCAGCAGGAGCAGCCAAAATGGCGACTAACATGCATGTGCAACATAGTCGAGTAGTTCTTCATTTGCTGCTCCTTCTCGTGGTGGCGCAGCAATATGAACTGCCAACTCCGTGTCTGTAGACTTAAACGCTGCAGCAGCAGCAGCAGTAGCAGCAGCAGCAGCAACAGCAGCAGCAGGAGCAACAGCAGGGGGAGCATCAATAAGAAATAGTAGCAGCGGCAGCACCAATAGCAGCTGTAGCAGCAGACGGAGCATCCATGAGAAATAACATCATCAGCAGCAGCAGGCGCCCTGTAGAAGCAGCAGCAGAACCAGCAGCATCAACTGCAGGAAAAGGAACAGCAGCAGCAGCAGCAGCGACAGCAGCAGCAGCACGTACGTGATACAGAGGAGGTCTTAGCTCCTGGGGTTGCATGAATGCTTATCAGCAAGCAACCATCAGGGGACATCTTCATAAAGCCAGGCAAGTTGCTGCTGCTGCTGCTGTTGCTGCTGCTGTTGTTGTTGCTGCTGCTGCTCGCTGTTCCGGAGCCTTTCTTTCCCTGCAGCAAAACATAGAAGTACGCAAAGTTATGACATCAAGAAGCAGAATAAACCACAAACCCTAAACCCCAAACCCTACACCCTAGACCCCAAACCCTAAACCCCAAACCCTAAACCCTTGCCTTCTTCTGAGACGACATCGCAGCAGCCGCACGATTGTGTAGTCTTCTTGCTGCTCCTTTTGCTGCTGCTGTTACCGCTGTGTCTCTTCTTGCTGCTGCCCCTGTACAGGAAGAAGGGAGCCTTCCATGAAACGGCGAGAGCAGAGGGCTGCTACCGCTGTTGCTTCTGCTGTTCGTGCCCCTGCTGCTGCTGCTGCTGCTAATGCCTAGGTCGGCCCGAAGTGAGCTGCACAGACACCTGCGTGGATACTGCAAAAAGAGCAGAGTCTGCGTTGCAGCAGCAGCTGCTGTTGTTGCTGCTGCTACTGCCGGTGCTGCTCCTGGTGCTGCTGCTGTTGCTGCTGCGTGCTGCTGCAGCGGCAGGAGGAGAGCAGCAGTCAGAAGCTTCAAGGCGCCCCCTGAGGGGCCAGGCATTCGTAGCAGAAACACTAATTCGAAAGTTTAGGGTTTAGGGTTTAGGGTTCAAGGTTTGCAAGGGCCCCACACGCAAGTGCAGTGTGCCAACAGCTCAGGGCCTGGGGTTTAGGGTTTGGGGTTTAGGGTTTTTGGCTTGAAAAAGAAGAGAAAACGGGGGCAATCTTGTGGATGTGAACTTTAGGGTTTAGGGTTTAGGGTTTAGGGCTCGAGGTTCAAAGTCTCGCGAGGGTTTAGGGTTTGGCAGAGAAACGGGCAGCAGCTGAGGGAGGCACAAAGATCTGAAATAAGGGTTTAGGGTTTGGGGTTTATGACAATATTCAATGGCGGTTGATCTACAGAGTTGAAAACCCTCGTTTGCATCTTCACAGGGAAGACAGCTCCCGGTGCTGCTGCTGCTGCTGCTGCTGTTGCTGCTGCTGCTGCTGCCGTAGAACAAGCGCCCATGCTATCTGGTTTGTCTCTAAAGGGGTTTTCAATACCTTCTTTTATTCTTCTTTTCTTTCCAGGTCTTTTATTTTAGTATTTAGTGTTTTGGGGTTTAGGGTTTAGGGTTTAGGGTTTAGGGTTTAGCGCTTAGGGTTTAGGTCAATAGAGCCGCAGCCGACTGAGGTCCAGCCGCTCTCCGTCGACTCTCTTCACATCAGCAAGCAGCAGCTAGCTGCAGTTAGCAGCAGGTAATTTCATGGGGGGTGTTAGGGTTTAGGGTTCAGGGTTTAGGGTTGCTGCCTCTAGCTGCAGCAAACCCTCATTTATGCTGCTCGCAGAAGACAAGCTAGCACGCAGCAGCGCCGCTGCTGCTGCTGCTGCTGCAGCTGCAGCAGCAGCAAAAGCATCAAGGAAGGAGCAGAATCAGAACGTCAAGGAGAAGCAGCAGCAACAACAACAACAGCAGCAGCTGCGGACTCACTAGTAGCGGCGAAGAAGTCTGCAGCATCAGCAACTATACCAGCAGTAACAGCAGCAGCAGCAGCAGCAGCAGCAGCAGCACCAGCAGCTGCAACAGCAACAGCAGCAGCAGCAGGCAAACTGAATGCCAATGGCTGACATTAAGGATGATCCGCCGCAGCATCAGCTGCAGCATGCTGCTGATCCCCAGCACCAGCATCAAAAGAAGCTGGAACAGCACGAGCAGCAGCAGCAACAGCAGCAGCAGCAGCAGCATCAGCCTTCTCTTTCTCTCTCGCTGCAGGATCGGCAGGAGTCGCTAAGCCCTGAAGACTTGCAGTCGTTCTTGTCCAATATAGAAGAGCCAAGTCCTCATATGTCTTGTAATCCCTAAACCCTAAACCCTAAAACATAAACCCTCAGAAATGCATCTTCGTCAGATTCATACAGAGCACAGAAGCTAGGAATGTAGGGTTTAGGGTTTGGGGTTTAGGGTTAAGTGCTGATGTTCCGGGGTTTAGGGCTTAGGGTTTAGGGTTTAGGGTTTACGCCTTATTGTTGCAGCTCCTGCTGATGAATATCGTCCTTTAGGGAGTCCTCGTTACAGTGTCTGGTCAGCCCAAACCCCAAACCCTAAACCCTAAACCCTAAACCCTTTTGTAAAGCCAAGCTTTCTTCATCTGCCACAGCTGCTAACGGAGTGCTCCTAACCGTCTAGGGTTTAGGGTTTAGGGTTTAGGGTTAAGGGTTTAGAGTTTGTCTGCAGGGGCGCCGGGAGGCAGTCTGTGTTGTGGTCTGGGGTATCTAGCCAGAGCTCCGTGAGTGAAGAGGTGAGCAAAACCCCCAAACCCTAAACCCTAATTACAAAACCCTAAACCCTAATTCTGTTGTGAAAAGCTCCAGACAGTGCCTATCATTTTTTTCTTTACTCGCTGACTAGGGTTTAGTGTTTAGGGTTTATGATGTATCAATTGAGCCAAACCGTTGATGCAGAAGAAGGATAGCTCAAGGTTTAGTATTTAGTGTTTAGGGTTTAGGGTTTATTGTTGTATACAGGAGAGCCAAACCCTAGAAGAAGAAGAAGGATGGTTTAATTTTATAAGAAGTGTTTTTCCTCATTTCCTTGGTGGTGATGCTATTAAACAAAGACAAGCAAAACTTCTTCTTCTTGAAGCCCTTGATCATTTCGATCTTATTAATGGTAAACCCTAAACCCTAAACCCTAAACCCTAAACCCTAAACCCTAAATAATAAACGCGAAACACTATACCCTTGATCATTTTGATCTTTCTAATGGTTAACAATAAACCCTTAACCCTAAACCCTTGATCATTTTGGTCTTATTAATGGTAAACCCTAAACCCTAAACCCTAAACCCTAAACCCTTGACAAATTTTCGTTTTCGAATCATTTTTGTTCCTTTTTCTCCTATATTCTGTATAATACATTAATGCTTAGGGTTTAGGGTTTAGGGTTTAGGGTTTGCGTATGCATGTCTTCTGCAGATTTGTTTTTTATAATTAGGGTTTCTTTAGTGTTATGGCGTCGTCGGGGGTTTCATGAATTACCTAGTTTACGTTTTGTGTTGCTATGGTTGGGGTGTACGTACACCATAAGTCTTGCTGCTACTGCATGCAAAAGATTCATCATCTATCATAGAATTAAAGGACATAGTCAGTTATACCCATTACTGCTGCTTTTGCTGCTGTTGTTGCTGTTGCTGCTGCTGACTGTGTTGCTGATTGTGCTGCTGATGTTGTTGCTGATTGGGCTGCTGATTGGGCTTCTGATATTGCTGATGATGCTGCTGTTGCTGCTGCTGATGCTGCTGCTGCTTCGGGGTTACTGCTGTCTGGCGGAATCTTGTTGGGGCACAAAAGAGACGCCTGAGGGTTTAGGGTTTAGGGTTTAGTGTTTGTGTGTTTAGGTTTGCGTCTTTTTATCCCATTTGCCGTCTTTGGGGAAATTAAACGCTCAGGAGTGGAGTGCCCTCAGGTAATAAGCCCTAAACCCTAAACCCTAAACCCTAGAATGCAGAACAACTGTAATAGTCTTTACTAAATTTCACAAAGGTAGACTTCTAAGGGTTTCTTTCCCACATCCGAGGGTTTAGGGTTTAGGGTTTAGGGTTTAGGGTTTAGGGTTTTGTTGATCAGGCGTTATTTATGTTTGAACGATTGACTTGGACATTTCAACTATTAATGCGAGCTGTTGAAGATTTACCCCAACTTCTTATGTCCTTTATTTATCTAATTAACTGCGGCAAAGATAATTATGTAAACCCTAAACCCTCTTAAACCCTAAACCCTCAACCCTGATAACTCCTCAGCATCAACAGAACGATATACAGCAAGAGACAAATTTCTCCGTCGTTGTTTCTTTTTATGAGATGCTTAACGAGCAGAAAGGGCTTAGGGTTTATTTTTAAGGGTTTGCGAGGGTTTAGGGTTTTCCTTTTGAGGGTTTAGGGTTTATGCTCAGGCTATTGCTGTTATTAGCTACAGCACAATTATGTTTATTATTACTTCTATAAGGATGGGCAAAAGATACCCATTTAAGGGAACACTTTATCTTCTATTATCTTCAAGGGCTCCCATGTAAACCCTAAACCCTAAACCCTAAACCCTAAATAGGCCGCAGCGAAAACCCGGGGAATGGTTCAAACCCCAGCGACTCTTTTGCTGTTTCACCTCTTCAAGAGGTTTAGGAGGGGTGAGGGTTTAGGGTTTGCGAGGGTTTAGGTTTTGTGAGGGTTTAGGGTTTGTTGCATGTGATCCTCAGAGACGATCCTGTAGCCCAAGAAGCAGCGCCAACAACCACAGAAATAACCCTCTTTATGTCCTTTGGTAAACCCTAAACCCTAAACCCTAATAAGAACCATAAACCCTACTTTGCACATACCTCAACAGCCCATAGAGGTACTCAAGAAAGGATTACGTTTTCTGAGGGTTTTAGATGTAGGGTTTGTGAGGTCTCACACTTGCAGCATGTTAGTGTTTAGGGTTTGTGAGGGTTTACGGTTTCGGAAGGATTAGGGTTTAGGGTTTGTGAGGGTTTGTGAGGGTTTGCAGTCTTCGGCATGTGGAGTGCTGCCAGCGCTATCGGTCTACGATATGCATCGCGGATATGGAAACCCTGTAAACCCTAAACCCTAAGCCCTAAAATTCCCAAACCCTAAACCCTAAACCCTAAAACTCTCAACCCCTAAACCCTAAACCCTATGAGAGGAGTGTTTATGAGTATGTGAATATTTGTGTTGCAGGTTTAGCATTATTATCTTTTTGTTGTTTATTACTTTGCATTTGTTTTGTTTTTTTTTATTTTTATTTTAAACAACAAAGAGCCATGGATGTTAATAAAGAATTCCTTAAAGGAATTTCCCTTGCTTCAAAGGAACAACTCGTCAGAAAACCCTAAACCCTAATTCACAAACCCTAAACCCTAAACCCTAATTTTCAACCCCTCAAACCCTAAATATCAAGAGCACTTATTAGAACTACACGTAAGTAGTACAGCAGCAAACCCTAATGCTGTAAGAACTCGGAGCTAATTACTATGTAAACCCTCAACCCTAAATCCTGTGCTTATTCTCTGCAGATGGGGCTAGCGGATGATGACGACGCCTCTGATTCTGAAGGAAGGGCTTAGGGTTTAGGGTTTGTGGTTTGGCTACTAGAAAGTAGCCGAACACGAAAAAAAACTCGAGGGTTCTGTTTAGGGTTTAGGGTTTATTGAGGGAGAGGGGCTGCTGCTGCGGCCTGTAGTGCCTTCGTTAGAAGTTCTATCTTTGCATCCTGCAGCACACACTCCACAAACCCTAAACCCTAAACCCTAATCCTGAACCCCTGTCTGTGTAAGCAACGCAATGACCCTGGGAGGCGTCTCAACTGAGACCTAGGGTTTAGGGTTTAGGGTTTAGAGGAGGACCCGCAGCTGAAGGAGCTTCTGTAGACTATCAGCCTTTGCTGCTAATATTGCATTTGTCTCCTCAAGATCTTGTATTGTTGCATCTCGTTGTGCCTGCAAACCCCAAACACTAAACCCTAAACCCCAAACCCTAGAGCTCCAACGTGGGGAACCCCCAGACCCTAAACTGCATTGTGAAACGCCTCCTCTGTAGACAATTGCAAGGGTTTAGAGATTAGGGTTTGGGGTTTAGTCACCAGAAGAGCAGCCCATTCTTGCTGGCTTGTAGGACGGGGGGTCGTTTGTGGTGCGCCGCCTAAACGCAAACCCTAAACCCTAAACCCTAAAGACTAAGAGCTTAAGGCCAGCCCGTCGTCCGAGGGCACCTCGCAGAACGCTGCATTCTCCCAAACCCTAAACCCTCAAATATACAAACCCTTACAACCCCTAAACCCTAAACCCTAAACCCTCACGCGCCAAATGGGTGCCTTTGGGGACGGCCTCGACCTCTCTTGAGGACTGCTGCCTGAGCGCCTCCGCCTGAGAGCAAACCCTAAACCCTAAACCCTAGACCATCCCCAACCCTTGCCTGGATGGGGTGGTGCAGATGAGGAGTGAATGGATTCAGGATAGGCTAGGGTTTAGGGTTTAGGGTTTACGCGTTGTTTAAAACGAAGGATGATGCTCTCTGCTGCTCCTGGTCTTGCAGCAACAACGCGATCGATTTCTGCTGCAGTAAGTTTTAGTCCAACTCTCTTGAATACCCTCTCTGCATGCAAACCCCAAACCCTAAACCCTAAACCCTAAACCCTTGGAAGGCAGAAACCCTCACTCTTAGAATTTGCATAAACCCAAAGGAATGTGACTCATAACACATAAATCCTCATTAAGGATAATGGCCTATATAAACCCTCTCCCCTAACTAGAAGGAAGTGATTAGGGTTTAGGGTTTAGGGTTTAGTGTTTAGGGTTTGGGGTTGACCTGCTAGGGTTTCCCAATTGTAGCGCTTCTGCTGAAATGAATTTGCTGTGCTGCGCGAAACGCCAAACCCTAAACACTAAACCCTCGTAAACCCTCCGCAACCATCCGATGGCTAATGGCTAACCACACAAGAACGCAGGAACACTTAGGGTTTAGGGTTTAGGGTTTAGGGATCCACCTATAGTTGTGGAGGTCGGCGATGCGGGGAATGCAATGGTTCGCCACTTCCGCCATCAGCACTGAATGCAGCAAACCCTGAACCCTAACTAAACCCTAAACCCTATGTGGACGCTAAACCATGACTAAACCCTAAACCCTAAGCAATACGGTAGACTCTGTATACGCAACTGCCTGTTTGTACGAACTGCTGGTCAACAACAACTCAACGCCCTTGACAAGGGTTTAGGGTTTAGGGTTTACCGCCATCAGCAAAATCTCTAGGTAGATTTCTCTTGGGTCTAGAGAGGGGAAGACTATCTAACCAAGCATATAGAGAACAAAGCTCTAAACCCTCAGCAGATGCTTCCCCTGCTGCTGCTAATATTGCTGCTGCTTCTCCTCCCCCTGCTGCTGCTGCTGCGGCTGCTGCTGCAGCATCCGCTGCTGCTGCTGTACACACACACACACAGAGAGCTGACAAGAAGAGCTCTTCTGTGTCATTTGGCTGTATGGAGAAAGCGGTTTAGGGTTTAGGGTTTAGGGTTTAGGGTTTAGGGTTTGGGCTCGACGGCTTCAACCTACACATCCCGCTGGACGCCACGAGGCGGGAGTTGAGGGTTTAGGGTTTAGGGTTTGAGTAGGAATTAGTAGGAAACTCAAAGTTGAGTTGAATTCTATGGCTTAGGGTTTAGGGTTTGCTGTCTAGGGTTTGGGGGGTGGCAGCCTCCCAAGGTCACCACCGGCCTCATCGAGCGCCGAAGGCAGCAGCAGCAGCAGCAGCAGCAGCATAACGCTCTGCTGCTGCTGCTGCTGCGGTTCCTGCTACCTAAGCTCAAATACACACGCAAAATTTCTGGTGGAGCTGCAGCAGCTGCAGCAGCAGCCGTTCCTGCAGCAGCAGCTGCAGCAGCAGCAGCAGCTGGGGCCCACGGGCAGCAGCAGCAGCTACAGCTACAGCAGCAGCAACAGCAGCAGCAACAGCAGCGCAGTAAATGCTACAGCAACAACAGTTTAGGAAGAAGAGTTATCTTAAATATAGAAAGACAAGCAGCTACTGCAGCAGCAGCAAAAAAGCAACAGCACTAGCAACAGCAGCAGCAGCCGAAGCCGCCGCGGCTGCCTGCAGGACTAGCAGCAGCAGCAGCAGAGGCGGCTGCAGTACTTGAACGCGGCGGGGGCCCGCGACAGCAGCAGCAGCAGGAGAAACAGCAGCAGCAGCAGCAGCAAAAGGAATTTGTAGTTGTTTTGTCTTTGTGTTTATTTAAATTGAATATTGAGCTCTCCCCGTGAGACTCTTTAACTTTACCTGCCTGCAGCAGCAACTGCAGCAGCAACAGCAACAGCAACAGCAACAGCAGCAGCAGCAGCAGCAGCTGCTGCTGCTGCTGTCTTGTCTGTTCCTTTGCTTGTTGTGGTTTTCTGTTCTTTGCTGCTCTTCCATTAGAAGATCTTGCATGCATCCTCGTCTTAAAGAGAAGCAGCAGCAGCAAACTCTGCAGCAGCAGCAACAGCAGCATCAGCAGCAACAGCAGCAACAGCACATATATCGCTTCAGCTTCTTTAGCAGCAGCAGCAGGAACTGCAGCAGCAGCAGGAGGAACTTTTTACCGGTAGATTTGTTGCTGCTGCTCTCCTTACAGCTGTTCAAGACACTCAGCAACTGCAGCAACATCCCCCTCCGCAGCATCAGTAGCCAACAGCAGCAGCAGCAGCAGCAGCAAGATGATGGACCGCCTTCTTGTGCTGCGGCTGCTAGGTACAGAGGAGGAGCCAGCTCCTTACTCTCGTTTTCGTGAGCTGCAGCAGCAGCTGCAGCAGCTGCACCCAGTGCAGCAGCAGCAGCTGCTGCAGTATATATTAGAGACGGTACAGAGTCGTGCTGCAACAGCAGCAACAGCAGCAAACCCTTTTCTTGCCTATAAATGTACCCGCCTCTGTACCCTCTTGCTGAGGGAGGGGCCCCCCTCCTTTAAGTCATTATTGAGGAACGCAAACCCTAATCCTCTTAGGGCATTAGAAACATTCAGGTATAAACCCTAAACCCTAGATACTCTCTCCTTCCTAATAGAAGGCAGGCAGCAATGAGCAGCAGCAAAACAAAGCAAACACAACAGGGGTTTCTTAGGGTTTACGAGGGTTTACTAGGGTTTATTAGGGTTTATTAGGGTTTAGGGTTTAGGGTTTAGGGTTTAGGGTTTTGTGTATTCTGTAGGGCTCCACCTCATCCTATATTGGGAGATTCTCCTGTTGCTGCTGTTCGGTCTGAAGCAAAGACAGCATTAGGTCTACTCTTCTCTGAATTCAGCAGCAGCAGCTGCAGCAGCAGCAGCTGCAGCAGCAGCAGCTGCAGCAGCACCAGCATTAGCAGCAGTAGTTGGGGGTCTGGTCGTGGGGGCAACGCCTATAGCAGCAGCAACAGCAGCAACAACAGACTGACGAGCATAGAGAACCCTATAAGTCTCGCGCTGCAGCAGCAGCAGCAATACAAGGCAGCAGCAGCAGCAGCAGGAGAACAAGCTCTTAAAGCTGTTGCTGATGCTGCTGCTAAGTATTTACCTGCTGCGCTGCAGCGGCGGCTGCCATCCTTGACAGCGCAGCAATACAGCAGCAGCAGCAGCAGTAGCAGCAGCGGCTACGGGGGTTATGTAGCAGCAGGACACCATCATGGTCTCCCCCGTGCGTACAGCAATAGCAGCAACAGCAGCAACGGCAGAGGCACCCCATACACCGCAGCAGCAGCAGCAGCAGCAGCAGCAGCAGCAGCAGCGCAGCAGCAGCAAGGTCGCGTTATGCGGGGTTCTTCCCCTTCAAAGCGTTACAGACCTCCTGCTGCAGACACCACCATCACCACCACCACCAGCAGCAACAGCAGCAGCAGCAGCAGCAACAGCAGCAGCAGCAGCAGCAGCAGCAGCAGCAGCGTCGGATCGTATGAAATGAGTATTATAGCTGATCTTGCTGCAGCAGCAGGTGTACGTTTACGTCCTGCTGCTGCTGCTCTTAATGATTTTGTTCTTCGTGCTGCACCTCTTGATCCTTTGCTGCTCTGCTGCTTGCTGCAGCAGCAACTTGCTGCAGCAGATGATCAATGGGTAGCTAAGCTACGTCTTCTATATGGCATCAAGGTACATACCTGCTGCTGCTGCTGCTGCTGTCTTTTTTTTTCTCCTGCTGCTGCTGCTGTTGCTGCGGTATCTCTACGTTGTTGCTGCTACTGTTGTATGTCCTCGTTGCTGCTGGTGTGTGTGAATGGTTGCTGCAGGCGTTGCTGCAGCACGAGCAGCAGCAGCAGCAGCAGCAGCGGGACGATCGTTGCAGTTTTAAGTCTGCTGCAGCAGCAAATCTGCAGCAGCAAATTCTTGAGTGCAGCGAAACCCCACAACTTCAATCTATAGCACAGGAGGTGCTGCAGCTGCTGCAGGGTTCAGATGCTCCTGCTGCAGCAGCTGCTCCTGCTGCAGCAGCTGCTCCTGCTGCAGCAACTGCTGCAGCTCCTGCTGCTGCAGCTCCTGCTGCTTCTGAGGATTTACTTATGTTAGAGCAGCCAGAAGCAGCAGCAACAGCAGCAACAACAGCAGCAGCAGCAGCAGATTCAGGCTTGCTGCTAGATGACTTGCTTCAAGATCAGCCAGCAACAGCAGCAGCAACAGCAGCAACATCACCAGCAGCACCAGCAGCAACAGCAGCAACAGCAGCAACTGCAGCAGCAGCTTCAGCAACAACCTTAAAGGTTACTGAGTCTGCTGCTGCTGCAGCAGCAACTAGCAAACAAGTCAGCAACCCTTATTACCATGGCTTAATAGAAACCCTAAACCCTAAACCCTAGCTAAACCCTAAACACTACACCCTGGTAGAGTAGAATTGGACGACGCTCCC
>CAJFCX010000593.1:0-13838 GCA_904066255.1 Eimeria sp. OTU-X
TTTGTCAGCGTTACCCAATGAAACCAACATTTTACACGTAAAGAGCAGAGGTGGGTAAACACATCTTACACTTCCAGAATACAGAAAGGAGCAGCCCATGCTAGGTGTGGAGGGTTCACGATACAGCTGGTGAGTTGCTCAGCCCAACGTTCTCGGCAATGACTGTCTCTATGAAGACTGGCTGTGGGGCGAAGTTGCATTTGCAATCAACAAAAGATGATATTTTTCACTCTCTCTCTCTGGCCTTGCAACGTCTCGCATGCTCGAAGCATGTACAAGCTGGATTCGACCTGAAGAATGTAAGCTGAATGCCGAGGGGTTGCGTTAATATTTATATCGCGAACTCCGTATTACCGTGAGTTGCCATACGTGCACCGCCTTGAAATTGTTCAGCAAGTGCGTAACGTTGGGCCCCTCGCCAAGAACTTCCTGCTGTAGGTGAACCGCTGCAGTGCTTCCTTTTGAAGCGCACCAGGGCCTCCGTGTCTAGAGTGATTGACGTGCTGGCTGTTTTGGAATTTCCCTAAAAAAAAAAAACCTTGGCTGGGCTGTGCGTGCTTCTCGTACCAAGGGATGGGTTGGTGGGTGTGAAGGTTTGTGATCTCCTGCGTGGATGAAAACTGCAGCAAAGTTCAAAGCATCTTCTGCGCATACAACGCGTGCCGTGCTGTATGAGGGGATAACCTTGAAACGCAAAGTAGTGGGAATACACATGGGGCTCTAATGCTGGAACAGCGCGTAAGTTGCCCAGCCGGTTTAATGCATATTTACCGTCTATGGGAAGCTACAGTGCGTGAAGAAGCTACTCCGCCTCAAACTCTTCCCATACTTATTCCCTATTCCCCCTCTGCGTTGTTCGTGTTTCGAAGACATGAATCAGGTGCCGCTTTGACGCCGAACCATTGCAGCAGAGAAAATAGGCATACGCGCAAAACGTTCATGCTTGACCCTGCGGTTCATTTGTGGAAGGCTACAGATAGCTGAGTGCCGGCGCAGCATAGGCTAGAGCATGGAGAGTGAAGTCCTTCTCGTCTGTGGATCTCGGCGTTGCGGATCCAGTTAGTACGGCGAAAGGTGTATCATGTTAAGTGTGTGATTCTGTGGGATGTCTTCCTCTCAATAACTATGCTTGTACTTGGGTGTAGGGTGATAATGGTGATGGGCCTTTGCTGTATCTTGGTCAGAATTATACGCATGAAGCAATCTGTTAGTGCATAGTAACTTTGTGAATCACTAGGCCGTCCGAGTCTTGAAATTAAGGAGATGAGATACGCTTTCTGTAGTGAGTTGTTCAGCGTGTCTACGCTCAAAAAGGCTATTGAAAATTTAGGCCGTGAGCTTTTCATGAACTACTTCAACCATCAAGACGGGTTGCAGTAGTACGACGGCGTTCTCGTGAATGCCTCTACCTAGACTGGAAAGTGTTGGAACGCTCTATATTGCAATATAAAGGACGTCCGTCTCACTGGGTCTGAGTTAACGAGACCTTCATTTACTGTGCATGAGCATAGCATAACACCAAGTGTACAATGATCAGCACGGTTTCTTAGGCGACGCACCAGCGGATTTACCGACCTTAGCCTCTTTTCAATTAAACGAATGAGTGCAGTGTTATATGGAGGCAAATACACTTTGCAAGGGAGAATAGTTAAGGGACAAACACGCATAACACTTATATGGGAGGCAAATACACTTTGCAAGGGCGAATAGTTAAGGGACAAACGCGCACAAGTAAATGCGCAGACGCTGTTGCAGCAGCGTTTGCAGTGGTGCTTCGAGACAGACCAATTCAAAGATGGTTACATTCTGCTTTCCCTGGGGCCAATAGCGCGTGCGTTCCGCAATCGATTATGCATCAATTCCGGAGTCGTCGATAGATTTTAGCCTTCATGTTCTGTATTAGACGATTTCGGAGACGTGGGTTGAGGCGCTCGCCCTACAAATCATGGGCGTTGCGACGTCAAACGTGTGGGCACCTAAGACAGAAGGCTACGTGGTTGATGGAACATCTTGCATACGCTGTCTATATTAACTAAGGATCATCGTGTGGCCTCATGTGCGTGGATGCGATGATCTTTACGTCCTTATTCCAGAATAGGGCGCCGAAATGGGGGAACCGTTTGAGCCGCATTGATTTACTACCAGTTCGTAAGGCCCGTGCACTAAATTAGTTCCGTCTAAATCTCAGAGCCTTTTGAAACACTGTACAAATGTACAGCAGCACCCCGGTGTCCCTTTTGTCACCTTGGTTACGAATGCAGCAAGAATCGGCACCGCCTCGTTCCTTGTCGCCCAAGCATTGTGCTTTGTTAAGGGGCGAACATACAGCTTGTACGTCTGGGTTGATCATATCATGGGAAGATGTACTCGAGTTTGTGGGTAGCTTCACACATGCCGTTCGATGCGGACACCTGTGCGTGTATGCGATGATCTTTACGTCCTTAATCCAGAATAGGGCGCCGACATGGAGGCACCGTTTGAGCCGCATTGATTTACTACCAGCTCGTAAGGCCCGTGCACTAAATAAGTTCCGTCTAAACCTCAGAGCCCTTTGAAACACTGTACAAATGGCAGCATCACCTCGGCATCCCTTTTGTCACCTAGGTTACGAATGCAGCAAGAATCGGCACCGCCTCGTTCCTTGTCGCCCAAGCATTGTGCTTTGTTAAGGGGCGAACATACAGCTTGTACGTCTGGGTTGATCATATCATGGGAAGATGTACTCGAGTTTGTGGGTAGCTTCACACATGCCGTTCGATGCTCAATTCCCCTGTCAGCTGCCCAACCCATGTGCACACAGGTGGTGGCTGTGCCACTGACACGACAAGCTTCATTGTTCTTGTTTGCTTCACCTAGTGCCCTATAGAGACCCGAATCCGTAATTTAAAGGCTGTACGTCTCATGTGCTGTAACTGCTTAAGATGTTTGCGTCACAGAGCCGTTGGCATTAAGGGCATCTCCTTGATAGTGTTGTTAGTCTAACGAAGAGCTCTGATTGCAAATGTAAAAGTCCGGTGGAATAGCACAGCTTACATGGAAGCTCCATACGAGATATCAGCGACCGGCATGTATATTCGCAAGCTACAGGGAAGGAATGCGAATGCCCCTCAGGTGGGCTTTAACCGCAATTAGTTTACAGGTAAATTTTGCGTGTTTTCCGATGAAACAGCTGGTAAGAGGAAGAGCTCGTACAGAATAACACAGCGCGTTCTCCGAATGGTTGCCTTGAGAGTTGATGTCTCCGCTAGTGCACGCTGTGTCTCCTTTGCGCCAAAGGGCGTTGGCATGTTTTTTAAAGAGGGCGATGTCGTAGTAACGGACACACAGAGGGACGCATCATCCACACGGGACTGGTGGAACCCTTGTAGCACTTGGGGGAAAGCAGATGAGTTCCCAGTGATTTAAGCCGTATCTCCGTTGTTTTTCAGACCGTGGAGAGGCACTAACTGCTGTAAGGTGAACTGGGGAAGATTTCAAGAACGAAAACATTACATTGTCGCCTTTTCTGTGCATCCGCAGGGCCAAGGCGAAGGAGCAAGCTGATATCTGATAGCGAAGGAAGCTTTATCAGAATGTGAGCCTCTACTCACCGTGGATTTAGATTGATGCATGCAAACAACAACATGCATGAATCTAGTGCCATGCCTGAATGCACTTACCATTGCAATTTTATGGAGGTTGCTGTTGTCGGCCGTTGAAAGCAAGTGGAGGGGAGGTGCATATGCTTGTTTAAGAGTGCATCCAATAATCACTAAGGGCACAAGGATGCCTTTTGCACGCATCCATAGCCAATTATACCACGCTGCACACCCAGGTATGTGTCCTAGTGAAGAAACTACTGAGCGGTCCGACTTTTTTGCTGAGTGCATTCCCCAAGTATAGAATAGTTCGGAACACGCAGAGGTGTAGAGAATCTAATCGCATTCCATCTGGGAGCATATTGCCGGAACCGAAATTGACTCATACGCGTTAAAAAAAAAGCTGAAACAGTGTGCCGGATAGAATGCTTTTCCGTTCGGCGGATACATTCTGCATCCGCGCACTGCAAACTCTGCAAAAATATTTACAAAGGAGGAGAATGTGGGTCGCACGTAGTAGAGCTTTGCGAGCAATGTTGCCCAGTGGCGTGAGAGATGCAACGCATGGCTTCTTCTGGTCGGCCTCGCTACCGGTGAATCATTGAACATATGCCGGCAAAAGGGGGCTTGGTGTTTAGATAATGATGCCTGCTGAGGACGTCTATTTGCCAGTTCCTTTGCACTTCGGGAGTGCTCAATGCACCTGCCCATTTATGCGCTTGAGGTGTATAAGAAAGTTTCACAGAGGCGTCTGCCTTCGAGGTCCTCAATATAGCTGGTGAGTTGCTCATCAACACCCCAATACGTCAGGAGTTCCTTCCATTGCAACTCTCTGTGGGCGGAAGCTGCAAAGCTATCCATTTGAAGTAAACACTGAATTGCGTTGCAGCAATGCCGCCAGCCCGTGTGCCATCCGGCCAAACCTCGCATATTGGTGGAAACAAAACCAGCTTCTAGGTATCTGCGTATGCGCACCAAAATGCAGAGTGTGAGCTAAAGCTTTCAAGCGATACAGTAATAACTCATTTGCCATTCTTTGTGCTATATCTGAATAAGTGTAAGTGCATCACCGTAACACTGTACAGGATGTGAGTATCGTTGGACTTCTCGCCTACCCCAGTAGCGTCCCCCCTTCTTTTGAAGGGAGCCAGTGCACTCGTATTGTGGCCTGTGTTGATTGCATGAGCCTTCCCCCATATAGATTGTGTTTTCTGTATGCGGAGGCGTTAGCAAAAGATCTCCCGGAGGCGTTGCCACAAGTTTTATGAGTTGCTGCGTGGATGGATTCTAATGTAAAGCCTAATGCTCCGCGCAGGACGGTCGTTCGATTGCTTGCTAAGCTGTCGCTGCCGTTCATGCCGATGAGCCACCACGATCAGATCTGTTTGATTCACCAGGAAGTGCGTTGGGCAAGGGAATATTGAGGAAACACATCTTCGCCGTCTTCGAAAAAATAGAGTGCGTGTGACACCTGAGTAGCCTTATCCGGTATTCGATCCTGCGTCCTCCCCTCTTTTGGCAGCCCTTAAGGCTTGGCTCTCGTTTGCGGTGGAGCAGACGGTGAGATGCATAACAGGAGGAACATTTAGGAAGCCTTTTCAAGAACCGTTACGGCCTTGCTTGCATACTTGGCAGTGTCAACCTTCCGCATATGCCTTAAATTTAGATAGTGAGCAAACTCTATGCATGCTTCCCACAACAAGCAGGAACATCTAGAAAATATTTGATTGAGTACAATACATTACTTAACAAGCTAATGCTCCTTGGTTGTGGCGCCAGTTGGTGCTAGTGATAAGATGGTCACACGTGCAACAACAAGTTCTGTTAGTGATGTTGCGGATCCCCTTCCGGATATGCATCGCCTGTTTGGGTTGCACACTCATTTAAGTCAAAGGCTAGCAGAAAGTGTATTTGGTAGGTTTTACTGTGTAATGGTATTAAGATTGAGGCTTCTGTCCAGATGAAGTTGCGCAAGTGTTAGGCCGGGTGCCATCGGCAGCGCCATTTGGGAAGTGCGGCTAACCGCACAGTCTTTAGCCTAGCGAGAGGGATAGAGTCTCCACTTGATCTAACAGAAAGTAAGAGACACACAGGTGCCGGCGTTTGTCGATGCAGCTCCAGTGACCCAATGATAATCCAGGTGCGGTGTAGTTTACTTAGCATGATGTCGAACTGAGGATATCTGTGAACTGAGCTGGTTGTCCCGAAGTGGCGCCTACACCTTCCTGCTAGATTGGGAATTAGTCTGTCTATCCTAGGCGCACAGGAGGGACATGATTGTGCTGCGAATGCTGAAGAACTATCTAGCGCATTTTGGTCCATCGAAAACGAATTGGCCCCCAGCGGATTCGCTGATCTGCAGACCGTAAGCTCTACTATGGATTTTGCACGTTCTGGTTATGGTGAACGGTGCACATACCGGTGTATGCCGTTATGCTTGCCGAGGATTGTGGTTTACTATAGCGAACATGCAAACCATTGTTGGAGAAATCGCTGTGGTAAGAAAAGCAGGGACACTTTGTTGGCTGCAATCCGCAGGTAGTGCGTCTGAAGGAAGCTTAGGCATCCAGTTGCTTGTTGTCAAATGGGACGGTTCAACCCACCGGGTGACAGGTGTCATGCAGTGCCTATTGAAGACTCGTCTACCTTGCCCTTGGTGGTAAACTAGTCAGATCTCTGCATTAGAGTGCTGAGAGCCCTATGCGTTTAATTTTCCTAGGAAATTACCCTGCCATTTGGAAACATTAACGCCTTTAGGATTTCCACAGTAGAGGGCAAGTAAGGTGGGGGATGGTGTCCGAGCAGTTTGTGAGAGCCTGGTAAAGCACCGTTGTATAAATAAATGGATTGAATTCTTCTTCAGCTTTGCCACCGTGACAACAGGTGATACCAGTGACCAACTACAGGCTTCCATATCAAGGCTCCCCTTCGCGCGTGTTATATTGATTCCCTTTAGCGTATTTTTTGTTTCACAGCTCTGCTTTATGGGCTCTAATACACTAAAGGGAATCAATATGGTTTACACCTCTGCTTTATGGGCTCTGTTGAATGGGCTTTGTTGAATGGGCTCTGTTGCGCCGACGTAGAAGAGCAAACGCCCGTCCACATATGTGGCTTCCCCTTGGCCATCTCCGATTAGTGCAGTGCACGACCTTTGTATAGAGCAAAGATGACGGGACGGCTGCAGAGTCGTCTGCTTTTGGCTTTTGCCGAGAGTACCTCCAAGCCTTCTCTTAATTACGACAAATGCGTCGATCGGATTCTCGTCTACTCTAAGTTGGTGCGCGCACTTCACCCGTCATCTCTCATTCTTCTTGGTGCAGAACATGCTTTGTATTCTTCGCGTAAATGATTGTTCGACGATGATTTTCATTGGGATCTTACAGAGAGTGGGTCGCACGTGAATCGTCTAAATAACGAATACGTTTCAACGTTCTGGCGCTGCATTTTAATTCCCCGTAGCATGGCCCCTGACCCAGTAAAGTGTGTATCAATCACTAAGGGTGGGACGCAAATAGACCTAGCTCTAAGGCACATGCCTTAGTGTCCGCGCACAGCAGTATAAATGATGCATGAGGAGGGAACGGTCCTATTTATACGCATATGGATCCACCCTACACGCTAGATGGTTATCGCTGTAACCACCACACAACCAAGTTTGTATGAGCCCAACACACAACTACAGCAGCCCCTTCCACGGAACAGCAGAATAGCAGCATGGCACAATGTACGCCGTAGCACCACTATCCGGCTGGTGTACATTCAGGCCAATGCTCACCAAAGAGTGAAAGTGCCATTCGTGTTAGCATCCAGCAATGACTTACGAGAATTGTCTCACACCATCAGGTTGTGAGTGCCGAGGCAATTTCGGCTATAGTGTAGATATTTTTGCGCCTAGAGAAGCTGCTTTTTGAGAATAGTCTTATGATGAATGGTAGCAACTGTTCATGCAAATGTGCCCAACCTGATGTTTGAAGTGGGTGTGGGGAGGAATGCTACCGAGTTTCACCGTGTTGGCTCTAATGCCCTTACCTGTCGGCGTGCAACGTAACCGTAAGACCAAGCGTCTGACTGGAGTTGGGAGTGCCAGAGAGGAATATCAAGGGCATATGCTGCACCATCGCAAATGCATTTTGCAGAATGTACGCCATGTGGTCCCGTGCCTTAGTCTGGGAGCAACCTGGACACTTCCAGAACGTGCCGTGCGAGTAGCCTGGACACTTGCAGAACGTAAAGTGAGTGTGGGGCTCTGCGAAGCAAACGCCTACTACGATACACGTTTGCAGCTTTATAGGCTATTCCATAAGCCCTTACCCTTATTTCTGAAGGAGCGATAATCCCCGCAGGATGTGCGTCGCATTTCAACTTGCTTAGGCTATCGGATTGTCTGGTTGTCCGGGGTTATACGATGAAACCCTAAACCCCTAACCCTAACCCTAACCCTAAACACCGAAGCGCCATGCATGCAAAAGGCTACACTGCGGAGTATCCCCAGGCTCATTCTATCCAGCTCACTACATCTATACTGTGCCATCTTTTATGCATGTTCCCACTTCACAGCCCGCACTGCACCAAAATACATGGGTGGTTCACGTCGCCAGCGCTTGCAGAGTTCGTAGAAACAAGCATTTAGCCGGCGCCGTTCGGAATGCTTCAGTCTGTGAGGCCTGCTAAACTGCACGGACCGTCTGAGCCTAAGAACATGCTGCTAGACTGACGGCTCTTCGACTGAATGGTTAGGTTCCATTTAACCATGTGTCTTCTGATGTTGCCTGGCTGTGTGTATTAACGGCATTGACGGTGTTAAAGTGGACGTACCGTCCAACACCAGAAAGATTACTGTGTCTAACAGTAGTAGCGGCCATTAAAGATCGGTAACAGCTCTGTGTCTGTTCGCGCGATGGCTGGACTCCCTGTTTAGGCATTCTAGCCTCAATTCACTGAAGGGGTTACCACCTTGAGCACAGAAGCAGGGAGGCCCTGTATCAATCATTTCGATGCTAGGTAGTATGTATAAAAGCATGATGCCAGACGTAACGTATGCGCTTACAGTACACTACACCTGTTTCAGGCTATAGTCGCAACCACCCAGCTTGCAGTGGGGAAGGTCCTGCACAAATATTTCCAGACAATTCGTGGTATATGCTGCAAGTGATGTGTTGTACGAGAAGTTTATATTCTAGCTTGCAGCTTTAATGTCGGGCGGTCAAGATCGAGAGCAAGCGGCCGTGAGAGCCTAACAATCGCCCAGATTGTCCGATGTATAGGAAGTACGTTGCGTGAAGGTGTCGATGCTTTCCGCGATAGAGACGCGTCCTCTGCAATGTGTGCTGCTCTTTTATGCCATGACGATCCAGGTGTTTTAGGGTTAGGGTTGCATATTCGTATTTTTGGATGCAGAAAACAACTGCACACTTATGGGCTTTGCACTGAGATAGACGGTATGAAGCAGCAAAAATTTATGACACGCATTTGGTGTCACGCGATGCTGAACATCCCTTGGGTAATATGTACGATCCGTCACTCCGGCGTTACGACTTATATATAATTGGCATGCCATAGTCTTAGAGTTTGGAGCCCTGCTGACCGTATATGCGCAGCTCAGTTCTGTTCTGTGTTGTCAATTCGCCTGGCCACTGAAGAAATGTTTCCGACCGGGGATGCGATTTCGTCTAAGAAACGCCTGCTGCTCGTAGCCCTCCGCTCTTAATAGTGTGTCATTAAGACAGTTGTGAGTTCACCGGGTAAAAAGGCGGTGAGTTAAGGCGCTCGAAAAATGGACATGTACGAGGGTGCTGCGCTCGGATCGTTGCTGGCGCCGACCAAGGTAGTGGCAAGTGGCTTATATCTACAAATCAGCATCTCCTTACTATGTTTCCATACAGAGATTAAAACAGTTGTGCTGCCTAGGTGTAGTTTATTTATTCTGAGTTGCATGTATGATAGACATGAAGCAATGGTTTTGAAATGCGCACCTTGCGGGTGCTTCTATAGTTGATACAAGCAGATGCCCAAGATTTGCACAGTCTTTGGTTGGGGAATATGACTGCATTCTGTAGAGACCGAAGCGACGAACGGGCGTTCCTGGATCAACAGTTTGTAGGTTCCGTGCTGCAGGCCGAAGTGACTTACTAAGGACAAAATCATTTGCTAAGCGCCAAGCGCTGATTTTGTTGGACACTGCAAGCATCCAAGAAAGTTCCCCCTTTCGGGCTTGCTTATTCCATTTTGACTAGTTCTAGTAATGAGCAGGAGGTGCGTCCCAAGAGGACCAAAACCTCGGTTTTCCATCCCAAGGGCCGTACTGCTGTCCCTGCAATTTGCCCACTGTGCGGAGTTTGCTTTTAGGTGTTTAGTGGTAATTGGTGGTGTTTCGGCGAGGAAACAGGGGCAATACACGAGGCGCCGTAGTGGCAATACACGAGGCGCCGTACTGCTTCTTCCATATTGTGGCTTCGCCGTAATAGTCTATTTGGAAGGGCCCCTGTAGGCGTATGCAACTGCATAGTTCTGAGCACCTTGGAGCTCAAGGCGCTAAGGGTTCAACCATTGTTCGCCAGAACCGACACACACACAGGAGGTGGGTTGTGTCATAAAATGAGCTTTCAGGCCTTAAACCATTATTCCACACGCCACACCGTTAAGCGAACTAGAGATCGTTAGAGACTTCATGGGTCATCAGGAGTATGCCGGACAGTTCGAAGAAGTGCATGCCATATTTGGGAGTTTCATGAGGTCAATAACCTTGGCCTCATGAAACTCCAAAATATGGCGAAGTTTATTGACCTCATGAGAGGTGTCCCGCCCTGCGGATGTTGCATTTGATGCAATGGAACTCGTACAAGGAGCTAGAGGAATCGACAGTCAGCCCATTCCTGTCTCAGTCGTGCGGCGCTGACATGAAAACAGCCGCTGTTGCTTGGAACGTACCTTCGCTTATTGAACCGCGATCTCAGTCGTGCGGCGCCGACATGAGAACAGCGGCTGTTGCATGGCATGTACATTTTTTTATTTAATCGGGATTCCTTAGAGGCTTTTACTGGCTTCGCACAGCTTTATCTTCGGGTGCGTCTGCCTATAATGAGCAAGGCGAGCGCAGCCATCACTAGCCATAATCTGGAGGTGGAATTTTGGCTTACAGCAGAAAGGTTTTGCAAGGTGAAGAGAGATAATGCCTTTTGCAAATCTGGACTCCGTAAGGCCAAAAGGCATTTCAGAAAGGGAATAAGAGGGTTTATCTCGTTGCGGCTTTAAATATCTTGGTGAGGCAGGCATCCTTCAGCAGTCACCAGCATGAGCTACTAGTGCCCCATATTCGTGGGGGTGCACTTGTCCCCTTGCTGCGGTGAGGCTAAGGAATTCTTGGTCTGGCTGGTAAACAGATGGTGAGTAACACAACCGCTGAGCAGCAGAGCAGCCGGCCTACTAACTGAATGTTTGCAGTGGTTGTTTGGGTTTAGGGTTCGAAATTTTAAGATATGCTGCCTTGCCTGTTTGCGTAGTGGAACTGAATACACTAGGCTCTGATTGTTGAATATTCTGGGAACTGAAGGTTGATGATTTCGTGTTTAGCATTTATGCGGTCGATGGCAAGCGGTTGATACCCTGTCGTTTACAGCATTTTTTTATAGGCTGCACATGCCTCAGCGCATTGCCGG
Source organism: Eimeria sp. OTU-X (assembly GCA_904066255.1). Taxonomy (NCBI): domain Eukaryota; phylum Apicomplexa; class Conoidasida; order Eucoccidiorida; family Eimeriidae; genus Eimeria; species Eimeria sp. OTU-X. The sequence goes on from CAJFCX010000593.1 coordinate 11,237, forward strand.
TTGCAGAGTATGCCCATATGTGTTGTGGATTACATAGAGCTGTGAACCACCGACACTCTTCATTAGGAGCACAGGAAGTACCACATCGCCTTTGTAATTTCAGTTTGTGGGTACCCCTTTTATGTTTATCCGCGGGTCCCTCGTGGGTGGGCAGCAAGGGGCATGCTTGGTTCAAATGGATGGATGGTCTTCTGACTACGTTTCCAGCTTCGAGGTTCGAGAAGATTTACTCTGATGTTTTAGCTGGTAACCGTACTGTGGGTTACTCGAGGAGCAGTCTACCTCCCATAGCAGGCATGAGCATACCTCCGAATACTATGCTGCATCCACTGGTCTGAAAAAGGCTGTAAGCACCGTAGACAACACGGCATGCCATCGGAGCTAAATTTTGCAGACGCGCTGTGAAAAAGCATTCACTTGTCATGCATTTGCATTTGTAGTTTTCGGGCTGGTCTTGTGTACTCTAGCCACGTTTTTGTATGCGCTTTTTCATCTCGTAGCTCTTGTGTGGTTGCATGCCAAAGCACTCCACTCCTGGCAAAGAGTGCTTTGGAGCCTTCATATGATTCCATGGACCAGCTACGAAGGACCACCTTCACGCACAATACGCTTACTCTCATCTCTGCAAAAATTAGTAATAATATCAGTTCTTCAAAGAGTTCAAAGCTGACAAACACGGAACACTTTATGTGCGTGTTGACCCCTTAGGGCAGACTGCCCTGCTCCGGAGCTGTCTCATTGTAATGCTAACATTCGTGGCATATGACTACTTAACATGGCATTGTGTTTAAAGTACTATAAAGTACTATTTACTAGGCTCCACACCAGAATTCGTGTTGCGCAGCTTTGGAGCACCCACAAGAACCGTAGGTACAACCTTCCTGCGCACGTGCTGAGTCGCTACCTATAGGCTCACGAACACGATGTGGCATCTGGTGGTGTTGAAAGACTGTAAGCACCATAGCAAACGAAGGCCACTGGCACGTCATGCGGGTCCAGAGTTTGCAGATGTGCTTTGGCAAAAGAACCGCCCCAACAGGGCAGATGCGTGTGGCAAGCCAATTGTCGCAACTGCATTGGAAGCGTGCATATGCTCTGCCTCAGTTTAAAAAATAATGAGGCAGAGTATGTGCACGCTGGCTATGGTTGCATGGTGTGGCTTCATATCCGCGAATGCCGGGGTTTGGGATGTCACAGTCAGCAGGGATTTGGTTGTAAAAGCCTTCGCACGTTTTGAGGCATCCCGTGATGTGGCAAGGATGTGAGCAACATCTAGCACACCCAGACACACCAGGGGAGCACACGCTAGGCGTGTCCTAGCAAGTTTGAATATTATGGCAGCGCAGCCCAAACTTCACAGGTTGCCGAAGATAATGACCGCTATTCAATTGCTGCTGTTTCGTGTGTGCTTTGTACTGTATATGTAGATGCCGCAGATTATGCATAGTTTCATTGTGGCTACAAGTGCTCTTCAGTGAGAAGGGGAGTGAGCCGTTCGCCTCCTTCACTAAACTAAGGACGCAAAGTGGCCTTTTCCATGTCCATCATCAGTTTGTGGGTACTCTGTTTATGTTCCACCAGAGGCACAAACTGCCCGTATCCGAAGCTGTGTTGTTGTAAAGCCAACAATCTGTACCACTTGCATTCTAGTGTGAGATTAGCATCAATGATATATTCGCCAATTTTAACACACACTAGACTTCGAGCTGCTCAACCGGCCATCCTTGTGGCAGGGGCTGCTTATTCGTTATCCATGAAAGGCTGCAAAGAGTTTGCTGCAATGAGTTTGCTTGGTTCACGCAAGAGGTCTCAGTGGACTTCTAGCTCAGCAGTGCGAGGCGATTTACTGCGATTTGCTAACTGCTGAAAGCAATGTAGGTTACTCGCGGAGCTGCCTGCCTCCCATAGAAGGCGCGCACATATCTCCGAATACTATGCTGAATCCACTGGCGTGAAAAAGGCTGTAAGCACCATAGACAACAAGACATGCCCTGTGGGCGTAAATGTTGCAGACGCGCTGTGAAAACGGACCAGCCCGAAAAGGAACAAATGTGTGGCAAGCGAATGCTGCGTACTCTGTAGCCAGGTCTTTTTATGCCCTGCTCATATCCCCTGGTTGCATGAAGCGGCTGTTTGTTTGCATGCAGTGGCTGCATTTGTTTTGAAGGTTGCAAAAATGATGTTTACTGATTTTAGATGCTACCGCGAGCATGCATTAGATGCGCACTTCATTGTACTCAAATGAGTCAGGATGGCAGGCGAGTGTTAAAAAAATTAGAATGTGCGATTTTATCAATAAAGGAGCTTATAATACCTGACCGCTTGGCTTGGTGTAGTGTCGGCCGTTTGCCGTTTACCTCCCAAGTCATCTGCCATGCGCCTGAGGCCAACCTTTCCAAAGACACCGTTTCCGTGGTGAACAGCTAGTACGTCGTATTGCTTCGAGTACCAATCGCAACATAGGCTGTTTCGTACTGGCTGCACCATTGCCATGACACTACTATATGGATCCGTGCTGTATGCAAACGACCTTACCTAGCTTCTGTCGAGCGTCATTTGCCTCTGTGGTGAATAGTCAGTACGTCGCATTGTTTCTAGGAAC
>CAJFCX010000594.1:0-13827 GCA_904066255.1 Eimeria sp. OTU-X
GTGCGAGACCGGTGTATGGATGAATGGTTTGGATGGTCTATGCCTATGTGATGGATGGTCTGCGACAGGTGATCCACGCAGGACTCGAGTTCTATTTTATTGGAGGTCATCTGACTAATTAAAGATAAACAGAACGATCCGCCGATAAATATCAAAGATCAGATTCGAAATGGACTGTGTCGCTTGACAATTAGAAGGAATTGCTTTTTTTTTTATTTTTTTCTTTGTTTTTTTATCGATGACGCATGCTAACTTGTAGGTTTCGACAGGGAACGCGGGGCTGTTGCTGCATGCAGTTGTCTTAACGCCTGTGAGGTCCTTTCGTGCACAAATCAAGAGATTCCAACGAGATGCTGACTGCTGACTGGAGCCTTCAATCATGTTGCTCACGGGGCCAGTGGATAACCTTGTCGGTGATTGGAGGCTGGGCAATTGTGGCTTTAGCACTATGGCATTGCAGGATTTGCGGCAAACACATTCTGCTCCAGTTTAAATTGCTTACTACATTCCTCCATGAGTTCTCTCATGCCTCCGCTGCGTGGATCACAGGAGGCAAAGTAAAGGGGATCGGTGAGCCACCACATTTTTTGTGTTTCCACACTTTGCGACAGCAGCCAGGCAGGTATGTGAGAGACACCATCAGTGCAGCCACTTTACAGAGCGTCAGTAAGCTGCACTAGTGAATCGAATTTGTGGTATTGGCGTACGAAAAAGGGCAACACAACAATTTTCTTCGTGATATGGCCTTGTTCTATTCATCTTTTCTTTGCTTGCATGCAGAAGTCCACACGAATGAAGGGGGAGTGACGCGCACTGTAGGAGGGATTCGGTGGATCATCCTGCCTGCTGGATATATTGGGAGCTGTTTTTGGGGGTTCGTTTTCACGCTTCTTGCAAGTATCAACATTTGGACCCTACGAGTGGGCGCTGGTCTCCTGTGTTTCATGATGCTCGTTGTCCTGCTATTTTTCGCGAGGAACTGGACAGTAGGCATAGTGTGTGTAGTGTTTATTGTTGAAATAATCATTGTGTGGGTTTTCACGGAAGTCTACCGCACAGTTTGGCCGCTGCGAGTAGCAATGCTGGCAATAGGGGCTATGAACAACGTGTACAGTGTCCTTGACATCATGGATGATACAATACGAAGGAAAGAGCCAGATAGCGACGCCTACAAGTGTGCGTCGATGACGCATTGCAGTAGCCGACTTTGCGGGGCTCTCTGGGGTATTTTGGCACTTGGGCTTATCGCCGTTGAGATTTACCTCCTGCTTGCTATCAAGGACGTGGGGGACGAAACTTTCTAAGGGTTTTCTTGCCTCTGGTGAGGAAGCCAAGCCACTTCGCTCGCACGGAGTGACATGTGGCTTCCTGGTAGCAGCATGTGCTCAAGGGATTGAGGCTCTAACCAGGAATTGTTTGAACTGAAGAGAACTACCTTGCCAGTTCTCTGATGTTGCTTTTTGGGGGGGAGTCGCTCTTATTGTGGGTCACTAGTAGTTTGGATTTGCAAGCTCCAAGCCCCTCACCTGGGGTGGCATGGGATGTGACGCTATGGGTGCTGTGGCGGGAGAAACTTATTTTCCACTGTGAGCCAAACTCTGTCTAAAGTATGAGTAATTGGGCTTAACCAGGGACGTTTGATGACATTTTGAGGATTAGGGACTGTGCCGCATAAATAACTGTTTAGAGGCTTCCGTAGATATCCGAAGGACCTACGAGCACCAGATTTTGCACTTCGCAGTTGAGTTCGCTTATCGTGGCATGTTTGTGCCTCTTGGTGGCAGCGAAAAGCGCATTGAGACACCCGAAGTCTCTCAAGAATAGCCTGTGGGACAACCAGTTGTCATTTTATCTAAAATGAAGTGAATTGCCTCTAAGGGTTTCTGGGGCGTCAAGGGGTTGGTTGGAAACAGCGAAGCGTATGTTAATGGCGTCGATGACTATATGACTTGAGCGGACGAGAATTGACCAACTCTTCAAGTAGCACTTATTGTGCCTGCGCTTGTTGTCTACACGCAAAATGAGCTACTCAGGGAGTTGTAAGCTGTTGATCGCTAGCTTGCGTGTGCGTAGACTTCCTTGGCAATCAATAATGAGGATTCACAAGTGGCGGTGAATGCGGGGTATAAACGGGTAACATGAGCGTTGATTGATGAATAATAGATGGGCGCAGTTAGTGTAGTCGTTCCCGGCTTGGCACAGCGTTTCCAGCGAACTGTTGCTCGCATCTTGGGTCGGTTTCGGAATTGCCTCCCCAGGTGTAGGCACGATTGAAGGAAGATTCCAAAGGTGTACCAAATTGGGAGAGTCCCCATCGTTTCTCAAAGTGGACTTCATCTTCCAAGTAAGGCACCCATGCGGATACAACGCTTACCCAGCTCAGCAGTTGACGACGGGCGGTGCACTAAAGACTATATGGCGAATTTTAATAACCCCAGGGGAAGCTTCTACAATGCCAGTGACTTGGCCAGGCCTCGCTTCGTTTAAATCTTTTGCGCAAAGTGGTGGGGCACTGGGGAGTTTGACTGACAATGGGTCGGGTGTTCAGGCCGTACTTGTGCCTAAGATGTAGTGAGCCTAGTCCTGCTCTACACCTGCATGGCTCCTCAACTGTCCCGGGTCCCTTTGTAGAGGAAAAAGGAGGAGCAGCAGTCTGTTCTGTTGCTGACTCCTTCCAATTGATCAGTGTCTCGGCTACGGGGTTAGCCCTTATAGGCAGCTGTGCAGTCGTGCGGATTTGCCTTATCTCTTGCCTAAGTGATCTGTTTTAGCACTAGTATTACATTACGTTGTATTCGTTTTGCTGGATAGGCTGCTAGCTTCTCAATGCGGGATCCACTGTGATGTAAGTGCACAAGACTGCGCATTGTCCTCCGGTCTTTGGTTGGGGCTTATCGTGCTCATTCCCCCTCAACTGTACACTTTGTGAGACTTAGGTACGCCAATTTTTTGTGCCGCCTAGTACAAAATATGTGCCTGATAGCACAAGAATATCATCTCGCGTGTTCACACAAAATGCAGCGGAACGCTTCTAGACCTGGAATGCTGCCGCGTCCACCAACACCTGAGCTTATCTCGGCGAAATCCGAAAGATTCATAACGGTTTTACTACCACTCAAAAGGGCTGCGACACCTTTAGGGCTGCGACACCTTTTATGCTGGCGTGGGTGGATCAACAACAGTCCCCTTTTCATTCCGTGTTCAACTATAGTGGCAACAGAGGTAGGCCACACCATGCATTGATCACTTCACGGTGCCAGAAGGGTTCCCCAATATCAGCATTATGGGAAGGTGTCTACGGTTTGCTGGCAGTTTGTGGAGCGACTTCATGGAGCGGCATTCAATCGAACACATAAAGACCACAACGAACTGCACTAAAACAATATATCACTATTTTTACAGACCGCAATATCCACAGACACTGAAGAGCGCACATCCGCACTGCCTCAGCGGTAGGTTGCCCGCATGTGTTGCTTGCCCACCTGATGGGGAGATATTCAGTGTGGGCTCCCTGTTGCTGACATTGTCCCAAATTGTTCCCGCAAGCGTTTTTGGTTCACACAAAACCGTCCTAAATCCTTTGTTTGTCAGCTAACACATGTGTTTGTTTCAGTATACCCTCTGTTTCAGCAGTGATCGTGTTTGCTCTAACCGGCACTGTGTCCGAGCTGTCAGCCTGTCGGTTCTACTAAGCGCAACGTTGGCATCCTAAAGGTAACCGTACCAACAGGTGCATCTAAATGAGCTTACATTCTACTAGGTTTATAACTGTTCCATCTACGCTAGAAGGTGGTGTGCATTCTAGTCACCAAATCTGCTACGTGCCTGCCTGCAGGTTTGGTGGGCTTTGAGTGGGCAACGACAGACGAGCCCAACACACTCTGGCGCCTCCTGCCATTGAATGCAAAAGACTCCCGGGCTGGAGGGACATAACCGTCACCAGTATTTCCGCACAAAGTGGCAACAACATCATTACAATAGGGAACTGGGTGCGGGTGAGGCCCCGGGCATGCAAATGAATGTGAGTGATGCTTTGGAGGGGCGTGTAACGCTGCGCAGGGGTTGCATAAAGTGGCAATATTGCATTTACTGGCTAGGATAAAGACTGCTCTACTAGGCTTATGGATCGGTTGTCGGATTTTATTCTGCAGAAAAGTATACGTAACCCGCTCTACGCAACGATGTCGACTACATACGTGGGTATGTTCAGAAAAGCGTAAAGTTAAGCGAAATCGTCATGTAGCGTGCTCTCGCTGTTAGAGGCCCTCTTAGTTTATGAACTGTGTTCTCCCAGACAAACATTACTTACTCGTTATGATGTACACTCATTCCAAGCCCGCGGCTCTCTCATCGCATCCGCCAACGTTTCTAGCGTGCGGGATACCCTGGAGCAGGAACTGCAGCAAGCACTGCTACAAATATCCAAGGCCCTCCCCTGCGCATAAACAACCGGCTCTGCAGAGGACACCTGAAGACTGCGAGGCCAGCTGCTCTAGAGGAACTCAAACCCCAAATATTTGGATTGTTTCTAGAGCTCGCGACTGTCTTCTACTAGGGTCGACGACTCTCTGTGTAAGGGGAATCTAAGATCGAGTGTCTACTGTGAGCTGCAGTGAAGCGAAAGGACATATGGTGATGGCCTCGTACGTGCAATTGACTTCCTTCCCCTGTCTCCAGGTATCCTGAGCGAAGCGGCACAAGCGCCTGCAACTTCGAGAGGGGAGGCGATCTGCCTCAAGCTGCGACGCACCTTGCTGCAACTCAAGGTATAGGTCAGCCCCACATACGAGCACATATAATCTCTCGCGAATGAGTGTGCAAACACTGTAGGCAGTTGTACAGAGCTTAAGCTTACGTATCGTTTGCCTAATATGGTGGAGTAAGGGTTTATGCCTCCAATTGAGACACATTAACCATCAATGCAAAGTCTATGCTATATCCGCTACACTTGCTGGCTCCCGATCATAACGGAAACGCTGACCAGCCGCAGCCAACCGCTCCTCAATGCAGCTTCCTCTAAGACCCAACCATTAATTAATAACATAGAAAAACAGTAAATAATAGTGGGAAACAACTGCTGCAATAGACAAGCGACGCCAGCGTACTCGGGGTCACGGGAAGAGACGTGGGGCTGTGAGTCACAGAAGGGTTGCTGCAGCAGCCGCTGTAGCCGCCGCAACAGCAGATTCCTCCAAATAATCGTCATGATATATTGTTATGAAAGTGAGGCAAAAATTGTAAAACCAGAGGCCTCAGGGGCTGTTCGGACGGGCGGGGGTATAATAACAACCCCCAAGTCCTGCAGCCGCAGCAGCAGTAGTAGTAGTTGTAGCTGCGGCGACTGTAACAACATCCTTTGTATTACCGTGAATAAGGTAGAGTTTATTGTGGACTGAGTGTAATGAAAACCAATAGCTGATTTCAAATAACAAGGCGAAAATTACTACTTATTGGTGTCTTAATGAGCAGCAAAGATCCCGAGCTGCTTCGTGCTACTGTTGCAGCTGTTGTACGTGGAGCAGGCACCAGCTGCGTAGGTTGAATGTGCTACTGCTACTGGCTGTGTCCCACAAAGGAAATACACCCCAAGGTTTTCTAAGTAAATACACTAGCGGATTGCACTTTTATTAACTGTTAAGTTAGGGATACCAGCAGGTTGTTCATTGGCTAAGGCAGCAGCAACACATGCCCGTTAAGCAGGTGGCAACCGCAGCAGCTGCTGCTACTGCTAGGCATGTAGATCCAAAGCAAGGCTTGTAGACTCATGAAGAGCCTTTAATTCTCTCTTTATGATCCTCTAACGGAACGGCTAGTATCCCGCAACCGTATGCGCAGGGGACAGCAGCAACACCTGCAGCGGGTCTGCAGCAGCCACTGCCCGTCCAAGGCATCCTGGGCTGCGCTGCAGCAGCAGCGGCTGCAGCAGCAGCGGGTGCCGTCCTAAACCGACAATTTTTGCTTAATACATATTACCCAGGGCCCCCCATGTACTCTAGAGTATTTTGCCGTGGCAGCACGACAGCAGTCTCGGTTGGTACTGGCCCCGGCAGGCCCGCCTCAGGAGCTGTTGGGTAGTCTACAGCAGCAGCAGCAGCTGCAGCTGCAGCAGCAAGAGCACGAACTCGTCTTTCCTGCTGCTGCCCTGGGGGAACATCAGCATTTGTAGCGGCGGCAGCAGCAGCAGGCTTCCGCGCAGCGTAGGCAGGCTGCTGCCGCTGCAGCACGGCAGCAGCCCTGGTGGGCGCCCGAGGCAGCAGTAGGGGGCCACATAGGGCTGGCTCTTATCTTTCGTGCTGCCTTGCTGCATAATAACCCAAACTTAAGAGAAGAACTCCTCTAGTGCAGCCCCCCCGAGCACCGGCCGCTGCGCAGCTGTGAGCTCTACACGCAGTGCCAGCAGGAGGAGGAGGAGCAGCTGCTGCAGCGGTTCAGCTGGCGTCTGATTGCCATAATGAGCAGCAACAGCACATTCCGCCTTCACCTCAGACGGCAATGAGCTCTGCAGGTGCTCGTGGGGGTTCTTCCCCCTCGCAGCCGGCGGGCACCGCACCAGCAGCAGCTGCAGCAGCTGCAGCAACAGCAGCAGATGCTACTAGTGTTGACGGAGGTAAGTTTTGCTCGGGTTAGGTTTTTGCTGCTGCCTTCAAGTTACTTATCTCTTGGCTCCTCTTAATGCTGCTGCTGCTGCTGGCGCACTACTCCTGCCGCTGCTGCTCCTACTGCTGGCGTGCCTTAGCAACATGGATGATGGTCTAACAGCTGTGTCAGCTGCTGATTCTGCATTGTTTGGTGTTTCCGTGTTTTTGCGCTACAGCTACAACAGCAGCAGGCCGGCTGTATATGAGGGCTCTAAGTGGCAGCAAACAACGCAAGTCCGTTAGACGCGACGCGCTGCTGCATCAGTGCTGGGTTAACCCTTTCTTACCGTTAGATAAGGAGCAGCAGCGGCAGCGGGATCGAGAAGAGGAGGAGCAGCAAGATGCTGCTGCTGAAGAGTGTAGGCTGCTGCTGCTGCAGCAGCGCGTTGCGGAGACGCAGGTTGATCTCCCTGAAGGAAGGGAGGCGTTGTTACAGCCAACAGATGCGGCAGCATTAGAAGGAGCAACTACAGCAGCAGAAGATGCTACTGGCGCCGCTGAGTTTGCTGCTGATGCAGGCCCAGAGGAAACAAAAGAGGATGCTGCTGTGGTTAAGCGGGTAGAACCGGTGCTGCCGGAGGAAGCAGCAGCTGCGGAGAATGCATCGGAGGTCCATGCTGCTTCCGCCTCAGAAGCTGGCTTGAAGGAGAGCTGTGCTCGGTTAAACGACAGCAGCGACAGCTGCAGCAGCAGAAACGGCGGCGGCAGAGATAGCAGCTGCAGCAACAACAGCAGCAGCAAGCGTACCATCGAACCAGCTGGAGTTGGGAACCCTCCAGCGGAGCCAGCGGATGGTAGCAAGGTTGTAACGGACTCCCCAGCTGGAGCAGCAGCAGCAGCAGCAGCAGCAGCAGCAGCAGCCGAAGCATCTCTTCAGCAACGCGTGCCAGTTCCCCTTGTCCGCATTCTTACAACGCAACCATTTAGGGTTTTCGATGCTTCTGTTTTCTGTTCTTCAACAACAGCCCCTACCAGGGGCAGAGGTCGCAGGGGAGCAGCAGCAGCAGCCAGGCGGCTGCTGCAGCAGCAGCAGCATGAGGAGGATATGCTACACGGGCCACCTGTCCGTGGCTCCCGTGGTGCTCGTGGTCGGGGGAGGGGAGCAGCGGCAGCGGCGGCGGCGGCTGCAGCAGCAGCAGCTGCTGCTGCTGAGGCAGAAGGAGGCGGATTGGGAGGGCGTGCTGCTGCTGCTGCAACTGAGCAGCAGCAGGAGGAAGCCTTCCGGCTGCTGTATGAGGAGCAGCAGCAAATGGCGGAAACGGTCGCAGAGTGGGCAACAGACTTTAACTGTCTGGATCAAGAGCTTGTGTATGAGTACATGTATGCAGATCGACGCCTGCAGCAGCAGCAACAGCAGCATATGCTGCCACCGCAGCTCCGTGCTACAGCAGCCGATCTGTCGGGCCATCAGCCGGAGCCGTGCTCTCTGCAGGCTGTGCAACAGCAGCAGCGACTGCTGCAACAGCAGTCTGTGTGGCGGCGGGAGGGATTTGATTCTGTTGCTGCAGTAAAGAGAGCCACTTCTGCTGTTGCAGAGCAGCGAGCAGATGCTTTGCTGTATGAGCAGCAGCAGCATCCGCATCGACTACCTAACCCATTTCAGCTGTCTATTTTGCATGAGCCTTTAACCTCCGTAAGTTGCTGCTAGTCTTGCAGCTTTTAAAGGGTTGCAGTGTTGCTGCTGCCGTTGCTGTTGCTGTTGCTGATTCGGGGACCTTTCTACTGGTGTGTATGGGTGTGTGCATGTGACACTTTGCTGCTGCTGCAGGCACAGCGTCAAGCTGCGGTTTTCTTTGCCCAGGTGCCAGCTGCTGCTGTTGGCAGCAGCAGCGCAGCAGTTGTTGCAGCAGCTGCTGCGTCAGCAGGGAGTGCTATCTCCGCAGCGGGCGGCAATCTGCTTCTGCTGCCGCAGCTATGTTCGAAGGCAGGGCAGCAGCAGGAGCAGCAGCAAACAGCAGACGGCATTGCCACTTCGGGCGAAGGCGACAGCAGCAGCAGCAGCAGCGGCTGCTCTTTCCCGCCTCCGTTGCGCGACGTGAATACGCTGAGGTCGCTGCAGCAGAACGTGTCGGTACAGCTGGAGCGTGTAGAGTCGTGGCTGCTGCGTGTGTCTGTTGCTTTAACTGATGGCTGTAACAGGACTCCCCTTAATCCTCCTGTTGAGGTGCCTGGGCCCCCACAGACGCAGTCTGTGAGTCTGCTGCTGCAGCAGACTGTGGAGCTGCCGCTCCCACGCGATCCTGTTGCAGCGGCAAGGGGGACAATTTTGGCTGTCTCCATGGGCAACAGACTGCACTTGGCAGAGGCGGAAGAGCTGCTGCAGGAGGGATTGGTGTTGCAGCAGATTGTGGGGGTTTCGGAGGAGCTGCAGCAGCTGCAGCAGCGCATCAGACAGAGCAAGCACTTCGCTCATCGCATCTGTGCTGCTTTGAACGGCACCAGCGGCGGCAGCAGCAGCGGCAGCCGCCGGGAGAAAGCGGAAAGCACAGCAGCAAGCAGCAACAGCGGCAGCAAGGGGCGCATCCCTATACAGTTGCTTCGGGGGCTTCTTGTTGAGGGGTTCCACGAGATACCGTTTATTGTACCAGAGTTCATTTTCCTGCTGCAGCAGCTGCAGCAGGTTGTCACTTGGAGGGAGTTGTTGCGCGCAGCAGCAGCAGCGGGAGACCTTCAGCAGTGTGAGCAGATCCTTGCCCAGGCTCAAGACGTTTGCGTCTACATACCAGGTACGCGTAAGACCTAGGGCTTGGTGTATGAGTGCCGCTGCAAGAGAGTTGCCTTCCGCCGCTTTCCCGACAGTTGCAACAAATGTTTTGGCTGCTTCTGTTGCTGCTGCTTGTGGTGCAGGGTGGAACGACTGGAAGGGTCACGTTGCTGCTGCTGCATGGGCAGAGCGCGTTGATCGTTTGCTGCAGCGGCCGATTCGTCTTGGTTTGGCGGTGGCGCTGCTGCAGGAGCCTTCAGCAGAGACGGCGGGGCCCTCATCTCGGGAGCTCCAACGTCGCGTTGCTGCAGCAAGGGAGTGGGCGAGGGACTGTTTGCAGCAGCAGTATTTGCAGCTGCTGGCAGCAGCAGGAGCAGATGCAGCAGCAATAAAGGAGCTGCAGGCATTGGCAGAGGGCTGCCCCGCACAGGAAGGGGGTCGCAGGGATAAGCAGCAGCCTGGCCTCCCCACACCTGGGGATGTCGAGGCCCTTATTGCCAGACACACAGCCCTCAAGCTAATTGTTCCTGCCGTTAAGTACTTGGAGGTGTGCACCTTGACCAACTAGCAGCTCAAGGGCCTGCTGCTGCTGGTGCTGCCTAGCTAGCCGACTGCTGCGACATTGGTCGATTCAGTTATATAGACCCTGGGAGTTCATCAGGAGGGCTGCCCAATGGCAGGGGGAGTGTACGCGATTTGTTGTTGCTGCTTGTGTTGCTGCAGGTTGTGTATGGCCGGTGGCGGAAGTGGGAGAAGAGGTTTGTGAAGACGGAGGGTGGCAGTTTGTCTCTGGCTGAAGCACGCCAGGTGCTGCAGGACGGCCAGGCGCTGCAGCAGCAGCTTGACATCGGGGCCTGGCTGCGGCCCCTTTCGGTGTATGTGGAGCAGTGTGCTACTTTCACCGACAGAGCCCGCACGCTTCTGGATCGCGCAGCAGCCGCTGCTGTTGCTGCTGCAGCAGTGCGGGTTGGGTGGGCTGTGGGGTCTTTAGATGGCTTCCGCCGCAAGGGCACGCTGATGCCCGAGGACCTAACGCATGTGCTGGAGTTGCAGGCTCACCGCAAGCAAGCTGAACCGACGTCTTCATCAGGTTCTTCAACAGCAGCCAACAAAGACGCAGCACCAGAACGTCGAAGGGCTCCTTACGAGCAGCTTGTAGAGCTCATTGCCATTCATGGTCAGCTGCAGCGAATGCTGAGCTGTTGGGCTCCCGTCACGCCGTTCTTGCTGCACCTTCTGCTGTTGCTGATGCTGCTGCTTCTTGGGGTTTTCTTCTCCCGTAGAATGTGTGTTCGTTGCGGCAGTAAGTGGGGATCTTCTTTGTCGTTGCTGTTGTTGCAGAGGGTCTGGTGATAAAGAACTGGGGCCTCCATGGTGACCTCGTAGATTTGAGGGACAAGGCTCAGCGATGGCTGAAGAGGGCCCAGGACCTTCTTGCCATCCCACAGCAGCCCATGCAGCAGCAGCAGCAGCAGCAGCAGGCCGGTGACAAGGATGCTCCTCGTGGCGATCAAGCAGATACTGCAGACAGTGCAGCAGCGGGAGCAGCAGGAGGCGCAACCGCGACGGTGGAGCCTCTGCAGAAGGCACTGCGGTCGTTGCTTCCTTGTAGCGCGAACACGGTGCGTCTTGCAGCGCTTTTGCTGCTGGAGAGTGACTCTGTCTGTTGCTGCGCCGACCTCGAGACGCGATTGGAGCAGCTGCTGCTGTATGCGCTCTGGCGCGGGAGAGTCGCGAGGTTACGGCCTCCTGCCCAAGACACTGTCGTGGAGGAGCTGCTTGCTGCCCCAGATATTCAGCACTGTAAGCCCTGGCATTTGCCCCTGCTGCTGTTGCTGCTGCGGCTTGAGCTGTTACCTGTGGTCCTGTTGCCCCTTATGCTGCTGCCAGTGCTGCGTAATCCCTCGGGCTGCTGCTGTGGCTGCTTGCGGATATTCTGCGGATATTCTTTGTTCCCGCGGGTGTTACTATGTGCTGCAGTCTCGGAATGGATAGACGCACAGACGCCTGTCTCCGTGCTGATGGCGCGCGAAGCTGCTGCAGTGAGTAAACCTCCGCGCTCGAGGACACGTGACCAGAGGGCTCAGGCGGCGCTGCAGGTGGAGGCTGCTGCTGTTGCTGCGAACGAGAAGCAGGTTGCTGTACCTGAAGGCACAGCAGCAGAAGAAACTGCCAAACCCATGGATCTTGACGAATCACGGGCCGGAGACAGCCAGCAGCCGCAGGTGCAGCAGGTTCCGGATGCCAGCAAGCAGCTGCAGCAGTGGGGGCAGCTGACTACTCTCCCCGAACTTGAGTTCTTGAAGGCGCTTAGCGGCATCGCAACGGATTGGCAGCAAAAGGCTCAGAAGTATGACCTACATATCCTTGTCACCTATACCAGGCTCATGCTGCTGCAGCTTGTTTGCTGCTGCTCACGTTATTTCAGTAGACGATGCTGCACCCCTCAGTAGCCTCCCTTGCATAGTGTACTGCTGTGGGGTTTACTTAGAGCTGATCCTGCTGCTGCGATTGTTGCTGCTGCAGATTGCGTGAGGCAGTACCTCGTCCGCGTGCATCAGAGTGGCAGCAGCTGCTGCTCGAGGCAGAAGACCTGCCTGTACGCTTAACATCAGTTCGCCAAGACATAGCGCAGGCACTGCAGCAGCAGGAGGAGGTGGAAGGCGAGCTAGCTGCTGCGCTTGCCTCCCCAGAGACGGCTGCATCGTTGACTCAGCTGCGCGAGCTGCAGGCGAGAGCGAGCAGCTGCAGCGTGTACATAAGCTGCTTGGGAGATACCGAGAAGCGGCTACTACAGCTGCAGCAGGTAGAAGCAGCAGCTGCCCTTCATCTGCAGGGTGAGGACAAGCCTCGCATGGAGCTGCAGCAGTTTGTGGAGCAGCAGGAGCAGCTGCTGAAGCTGCCTGCGGAGACACCGGATTTGCCTTGGTTCACGCGTCTTAAGGACGCCTGCAAAGACGTATCCGTGTGGATAGAAGAGACAGTGCAGCTTCATGAGCGGGGTGTATCTCTGCGCCAGTGGCAGCAGCACGTGGAGCGCGGGCAGAAGCTCCAGATCAAGCCAGAGGGGTTGCAGGAACTGCAGGAGCAGCTGCAGCAAAGCGCAGACTGGTGTGTGGTGTATCAGCACATGCTTGAACTCCGCGCGGCGGTGAGGTGCCACAGTGCCAGTGCCGCCGCAGGGGTTATTGCAGAGATGCTGCAAGACAGTTCGGGTCCCCTGACGATCCTGCCTCAGGGAGCAGCTGCTGCAGCGGCTGCAGCGGCAGCTACGCCGGGCCTACAGCAAGACCAGCACGGGCCGCGCGTGAGGGGTTATGTCTCTCTGTTGGATGCGGAGAGGCTGACTCGTAAACCCTTCGGCCTAGGCAAGTCCCTGCTGCCATTCGCAGAGCTGCAGCAGCATGTCAAGGCGGCGCAGCAGCTGAGGAATCGCTGTGCTGCTGCACTGCAGCAGTCTTACAGAGAACGTGCAGCGTGTCTCTTTGGGATTGCTGCTGGTGCCAATCCACAACCCGACTTCGCTTCCCCGATTTCGGAGTCCCAGGTGTTGTTCCTATTCCGTCAGCAGCAGCAGAGGGCTGCAGCAGAACTTGCAGGAGATTTGAGCCCAACAGCTGACGCAGCTGGCAATCAGCAGCAACAGCAGCGGCTGAGAGAGGTGCAAAAGGAACAAGAGCAGCAGATCCTCGCGCTGCAGCTGCTGTCGCCTGACGCAGCAAATGCACTATTGTGGAGGACGACTAGGCGACTGAGGCGGCTTGCTGCTGCATGCGCGGCTAGCCGAATCCACATTAAAGAGAGGCGGCTGCTCAAGGTGGAGGTACGCATACATCGTATGCATGCACGTAGACACATGAGACTCCCTGTCCCAGTGTCCATTTAGGGAGATTTCATCGTGTTCATGAAACTCCGTTTGTTGTTGGTTGCCTCAGGTTCTGCTTCGGCTGTACAACCACCGCATGCTCTCTCTCCTCCGGTGCCCACGCCACACCTTGACCGAAGCCGAGCAGCTGCTTCAGCAGGTCCGTTGCCTGCCCAGTTTGGGGCTCCCCTGCATTGCCCGCCACTTCCCCCACATGCATGAAACCAGCCAGATTATCTATGCATGGGTGCATTCTCGCATATTTGTTGTTGGAGCTGCATGGGATGGTTGGGGCAGTATATGTTGGCCTGCGCCGTACTGTTGCATGCTCTGCTGCTTAGTGTCGGTTCGCGTTGTGGTTCTTGTTGCATGCAGATTGAGACGCGGAGACTGCAGGTCAGGGAATCTGGAGGCGGTGTGAAGGCTCCCACATCTTCAGCCGATGGTCCAGCTGTTGACGACGCTGCAGCAGCAGAAGGTGAGGAGGAGGAGGAGACTGCTGAGCAACAGCAGCAGCAACAATTGCAACAGCAGCACCAGCAACAGCAGCAGCAGCAGCAGCAACAACAACAACAACAACAACAACAACAGCAACAACAACAACAACAACAACAACAACA
>CAJFCX010000595.1:0-13807 GCA_904066255.1 Eimeria sp. OTU-X
ACACCGTATACAGCGGATAGCTCAGAGGCAGGCAGTTCACATCAGACACCTCAGCATGTGTCTCGGCCGCCATGGGTGTTCTCGTCTTCCCCTGCTCCTTCACCCTCTTCGGATCCCTTCACAACACTACAGCCAATCGCCTCGGCAGCTGATGCGATGCTCCACTCCGGGCAATCACAGGAAATGTCTGCGGGCGTGCAGCGCATGGCCCCAACCCCGTCACGACCTCACTTGCTCATGCATCCTTCTTCCATTTCAACTGCGTCTTCGCTAATGATGGAGCAGGGAGTTCATTCAGGTGAGCTTGTTTCTTCAGTGCCAATGATGAGTCCTAGAGACTCCCATTCAGTTGGACAAGGAGTTCCTGAGAGAGGAGCTAGGAGCCACGTTCAGCCGGGGGCGTCTTTGGCAGAGTCTCAGGTTTATAGGGCTTTCGGGCAGGAAATAGGCGAAAGCGCTCTTGGAGAGTCAGAATGGATTGACGATGATTCTGACGATGATTGACGTTGGCGTTGCAATATGCTTGGCTCTGGTTATGCTCCGCTTGAAATCTGTTGGAGGAACGACTCCTTTTTGTCAATGTGCGTCTAACTTGTACGTGCAAGACGCACGGCTCTTTTGAGCTATTCGCGCTGCTCAAGCCGCCTTGGGAGAAGTGGGCAGTTATATGGGCTCCACGTAACTGGAAGTGCTTCTCTCTCTTCTCAATGCTCCGTGATCGGCTGTGTTGTGGCCACCATCGTCTTGCTCCCGTGCAGATTCAGATGGATGTATTTTAGTGCAGAAGTAAAGATTCTATATTGCTTGTCTGCCTTGAAGAAAGCTATTTTCTAGTCATTATCAGCTTTCGCTTTTGCTTTTCATATGCTCAAGCTCGTCTTCTGCGGCATGTAGTATAGACTGCTTCGAAACGCCAATGATGCTGCTTCAAAATTGTAAAAGAGCTGGTTGATGAATTCCTCGTTACTCACCGCATCATTGCGTGCGTTTGCAGCTTGGTGTGTGCTTGTGGGTTAGTGTGATCTCAGATGTATATCGTGAGACCGCTATACGTACTTGCTTGCAAGCAAAGTGCTTTTCTGTTATATTATTTCCCGGAATGAACGTGGTTTTCGGATGATGCGGTCTCATCCGTGTGACTCTGCGCAAATGCACTTTTGCGCACACATACAGCATACGATTTGCAGTTTTATTGCTAACTGCGCATTGCTGTGAGCAAATGCTGATCCCAATTTTTGTCTGAGCAGCCAGTGCTGGCCTCGCTGAATAATTATTGTCCTTATGTGTACATTCACACCTGTGAAGACCATGCCCTCCTTGGCTTGTTATCTTGTGGACCCTCGAACACATTTCGCCATTCCCTGCTGCACTTAACGCCCATCCACTAACCCGTTGTATTCAACCATGCCCGGCAGCATACAGTAGGCCTTTTGCAGCTTGCTGCCTGGTCCAGACTACCACGCGGTTTCCCGAGGACGTTCAAAGCCTGTGGACAATCGGTCTGCAGTGGCATGCAATTGCATCCCCGAGCCTCCATATGTAGGGCTGTATTTCAAAGCGATGCATTAAACGACTGCGATGTTGCGGCAAGCAACTGAGGTACTTTGTGTCAAGGCGAATCCTTGCATGCGCACAACAATAACATGAAGGCCATATCTGAATAAGTTTTTGCCGTTGTATTATTTATTTTAGATAAATAGGAAGTAATACGTGCAGTCAAAGTAGTTTTTCCATGATACATATAGTTCCTATATTTAAATGAGGTTTAATTTTTTCAAAAACTTGTGTTACGACTTCACCCCAGTTATTAATTCTTATTTATTTTCTTTTTAAGAAAATAACTGAGAATTAATAACTGGAGTGAAGTGGTAACAAGGTAGCAGTACTGGAAGGTGAGGATGGATAATATACTTACTTATTATATTAGCATATTTTATTGGCAGCTAGTACAAACTTTGACCATGCTTGAAGGAACGCCCACGGCGGTGAGCGGTGTGGCACTGCAAGGGCATGGTTTCCATCAACAAACCTAGAGGCTACGAGCCCCCCACTCCTCCACTGAGCTACGGTGCTGTGGCTGGTCCACCCATACGCGCCTTCACCCCTTGGAGTCCAATTTAACGAAGCTTGTCTATAGGTATGTGCATGCTTACCTGGCGTGTCAACGCTGGCGACAGTTTGCACACGTTGTTCACACATTAGGCAGTTCATGTGCAATTTCTGGCACGACGCATGCAGGCATGAGCACCAGCTGCCTTAAACCGTTGGAAGAGCGTTACCTTTGCTGCACTGTTGGTGTGATGGTGACGTGAGGGCTGCACCTGCAGGACCTCTTAACGCCAACTCTGTGCGTATCCAAGCTCAAAATGCTTACGATTTGGTAGAGCTACTTGATATATGCGGAGAAGTGACCCTGATATCTCAAGTGACAGCGATGAGTTCAGACTGTCCGCCTATGTTGGGCGCGCTTTGTGTGATTACGTTTTGGTGATGGCAGACTGAATACGAGTATCGATACAGCGGCTAAATCCACAAACAGGCCACTTTACTATGATGCGGGAATTTGTTTCCTATCATTGTAGTCCTATGCTTGGGCAAGCACGTGGAAGGCGGGCATCAGGCCGCCATGTGAAGCCCTTAAGGCCCATATGCGGGGGAATTAGTGCACCTCCCACAAATCCCGGCGGCATTGGCATATTCTGGGGTAATCGAAGTGGAATGGCCGTCACAACGTGTAAAGAGCGAGAAGGCTTCTACGCAGTGCCAAGGCATCACCGGTAACGACAAGGAAATCCGTGAACTCTGGCGCAGCTGTCGTCGGTAGTGCACACTTTGGGGTATTCTGTGTAGTTAGCGACGGAGATACACCAGAACACAGCTAAGAGAATAGCTATCCTATGTATTAGTAAGTAGGAGATTCCCGCGAGCTTGCCATCCGCTGGACGGTCAATGCACATCATCGAGTTCACCCGGCAGCCCCGAGAGGCAGACCATTATATCGTGAAGAGGGAGCCAATAGTCGACCTCGCAAATTACTCAAGAAGAAAGGCAAAGCTCAACAGTCCACTAGGGGAGCTGGACATAAAGAGGTGCTGGGGAAGACATAAATACAGGGTGTAGAACATGTTGGTCTATTCCAAACCCTCTGAAGATCCAAGTGGGACAACAATGCCGGATTCCGAAGATAGGCGAGCAACGCGAAAGCTTGCAGGTTCCACCAATCCATTCACCGTTTAGCTTTGCTAATGTGCCATGGCAAATCTCTAAGCATGTCGATAACAGGCATAAGAGTAAATCACAAGCAGGCATTAGCCTGCTAGCAGGGTAGAGTTGGGGCCTTAGTATGCCCCATACCGACGAATTTGCCTGAAGTTTGCCCATAAACACTTTCGCTGTCTCGGCAGACAGCTGGCAAGCAAGGGGAATAAGCCCGTGGGCAACTGTCTGCAGGGATAGTTCATGCAGCAAGGAGGGCCTGCGTAACAAGTCCCCCCGACCTCATTAAAGGAAAAGAGGGCGCTGCAATGGAGTCAAATTACTTTGTACTGTGATTCCGCAATAGCAGATATCCACCATCCCTAGTCTCTAAGTTTCTTATGCGCATCGTCCTAAGCACCTGGAGCTGAGAGAGAGAAATCGGCCTGCCACGAACAGCGACAGACCGTGCCGCAACTAATGCAAGAAGGCAGACCCCCACAAGCACAGCCACACAAGACTTCTTTTGCTACATGCACTAGCGCTGTATACAGTTGTTGAACATTCTTCTCGCTTGTCGAGTGATAACCAGGGCTGAGTCACGGTTTATGCGCCAACTTCACATTTTGATACAAGCGTGGCGCAGACTATGCTATGCTGAACAGCTGTGCACAGCGGCAAAACGTCGGGAGGTAAGGGAATAACGTAGGGCACTTAAGATATTCCACAAGAATGATCTTGGGGATCGAAAGGAAATAAGTCATTTCTTTAATGGTTAGTGTGTGACAAAAGGAGGATTCAGCCATGAGCCCCAGGGCGCTCCCGGCTTCTGCTGACTTCAGGCGAGGGCAAAGACCGCTTACTGAAATACTTGAAGTTGGGCAATCGAACCATCACATACAGTCTATAAAAACATTTCTAACTTTTTGTAGTGCCGCTGGGCTCGTCTGAGAACAGACAGGTCAAAAAAACACTGCAGCCGACTCCGAGGCTGTTGCGCTCGTGGCAAGCGACATGTACGTGCGGCGGGAGCGACTAACTGGGCGTTGGTGGAGACTTCTACACCCTCTTTGTTCTATTTTCATGTTCTTTTGCTATTATGTAACCAAAAATGGGTTTTGTATCATCCAACCTAACAAGGTTGACTGAATTGTTGCTACCGCCACCGTAGGCTCCCACAGGGGTGTCATCACGACTTTTCCTCTTGGGGCTGCCTTTTTCTATTCCCGTAACCTCAAACCGAACACAACCAAGGAGGTCGGTCCTACTTCTGTGCTTTTTTTACTCGTCTGCTCCTCCCTTAATTCCTCACTCCTTCTCTTATTCGGCTGCAACCCGGGGAGCTGGAGCCGTCGTCACCAACAAAAACAGGGAGCGCAATTGGTGGGATGCCGGGCCTTCAAAGACCCGCTCTGCAGGAGAGGACTTTAAACCGATTTTGTTTGAATAAAATAATAGGGGAACCCCATGACTGCTGTGCATGACACGCGGCATCGCTACACAGGTTTTCATTTTCGCCAACGTCTGTGAACCCGGCAGAAAAAACCGTTGGCGAGAACCTGCCTTGAGAGGCAGAAGAGCCGATTGACCGCGAGATCTAGAGGAGTGCAGTTGGCGGGGATCACGGCCGCCTTCTGATACAGCAACAACAGGCCTTCCTTCCATTCCTGCATAAACAACTGCCTACGTTCACAGTTGCTGCTAGTGCAGTGGCTCATGCCCCGTTGCTAGAAAGAACGGTGTAACTCACAGCCACAAGCATGTCGCGCGTGCTAAGGGCTGTGCGCCATCTCCGGGAAGCACCAACAAAATTTACATTTTGTTTCTCTGTGGTATCCCTAAAAATTCATCTAGATGAACCGGCGACGATTGTCGTAGACCTCACCAGAGGTCAGCAAGGATCTTCCACATCTGCAGTGAAGCTGGTGCTGCGCCTGTTGGGGCAGTTGCTGCTCCTGGTGGTACTGTTGTTGCTCCTGCTTCGCTGCTGTTGTTGCTTTGGCACTATTTAATTTGATAGCTGCTCAGACTTTCATTGTCACTTGTGCTACTTCTGCGCCTGTTGTTGAGGCTGTCTATTGACCTGCTAGGTATGTCTTGCTGTGTGCCTCAGGTCCCCGCCGTTTGCGTGGTAATGCAACGATAGAATTGTCTAAAGGCAATAATGAATTGTCAATGAACATTCCACTGCAGTGCAAAGCAACCCTCTTCAAACCCAAGAGCAGCCCACAGGCCAGCAGTAGCAGCAGCTTAAAGAGACAGAAGTCGACCGCTGAAGAGATGGTAGAGGCAGCAGATGGCGCTGCTGCTGATGGGGCGCCGTTTCTGCCAAAAAGAGCACAGCTGCAGGTGCGTAACGCAAGCAAGGGAATCTTGTATCTGGCTCCACTTTTTTTTGTCATTTTGTTGTTTGCCGGCTTGCTGTTCGCCTGTCGTTTGTGTGTTATGGTGTCTCTGCTCATTCGGTCTGCTACTCATGGCCTTATTTTTCTGTAGTTGCTGTTACTGTGCCTGCTGTAGCTGCTTGACGTGTCGAAGTCTCGGCGGCTGGGGGGCCGGCTGCTATCTCGCATGCGGCCGTCTCCTTCTGTCTCGTTTGCGTCTGCGTTGCCTCGAGACCCTTCTGCTCCTGCCTCCATTTCTCTATCCCCCGAAGTTGCAGCGGAGATTCGGGAGTCTGGCGTTCTCGTAGCAGAGGTTTCTATTGATCTTGCCTCCCTTGCTGCTGCCCATTGCGCTGGCATGCAGCCTCAGACGCTCTGTCTGCCGCTAGAAAAGGCGAATGGACAAATTACCGTCTCCGTCTCTCTGCACAGACTCGATGGCCTCTGTGCAGGTAAAACTCTCCGCACCCTCCCAGTGCTACAATCGCAACAGCTGTAACAGGAGCATCATCTACAGCTGGAACAAGAGCAACAGCAAAAGCAACCGCATGTGTTACTGCCGCTTCTGCTACGGGGGCAGCGCCAGCAGCGTTGCCATGCGTTTGCTGCTGCTGCTGTATTGAATGTCCTAGCCAAACCCTCAACTACACCTCGTGCTGCAGTAGCAGTGGCTTCTTCCCGAAACCAGTTATTGCTGTTAGCAGCTGGGGCCTTCCTGCACGGTCTGCTGTGTTGTTGCTTCTGTTATTTGCTGCTGCACAGATGAGGAGGACTGTCTTTCCGTTTGTTCTGCTCTTCAATCTCCTCCACAGGATACCCGGACATCGTCACCCCAGGCGCTTCGAGGCAAGACTTATTGCTGCTGACGCTGCTTAGGTTCACTTGTTGCCTCCGCTTTCGTAGCTAGTGTGCCCCACTGTCTACTGTGCTCCACCTGCTGCTGCTGCACTTTTCTGGCTTTGTCCCTCCGCTTCTCGTTTGTGCGTCTTCCTTTGGGGCTCTCAAACTACACACCCAAACAGCTTAAACCGTACCCTGAACTCTACATCTTCCTCCTCCACAGTAGCAGGGTGCTCTGTGCTTGCAGCGGCAGCCTCCCCAAAGCTTACTGCAGCGACTTCAGCAACAATAAGAACAGCAGCAGCAAAAACGTCCGTAATTCCCGGAACAACACCAATGGCGTTGGCAGCGGAAGACGAGCAGCCCTTTGTGTTGCGTTTGCCTCATAAAGAAACTTTGCCTTCTTCCTTGGAGACGCCTACGCTGGAAGAAGAGAACCCGCAGCAGGAGCCTCAAGCATCAGCAGCAAGAGTAGCGGAAAAAACAGCGGCACAAGCTGGAAACGAGGGGACACAAATTGCTTCCTCCACATGCAAAGCTCAGCGACCACTGGTACGCCTTAGCAACTGCTGCTTCCTTGGGTCCTTTAAAGTGCAGCGGCTGTAGATCCCAACTTGCTGCTGCTGGTTGTATTCAGGTGCAGGAGCTCGGGTCCACAGGAACTGCAACTACCCCTGCAGTGCTGTCCCCAGCAGAAAGCCAGCAACAGCCGAAGCAGCAGACATATGAGCAACACCAAGGGCAGGGACAACGGCAGCAACGACAAGCTGAACTGAGAAGAAAGGACGAATTGATAGCGAGTCTGCAGCGCCAAGTAGCCCTCATGGAAGTAAGCTCCATTCTTGCAGAAGCGGCAGCAGCAAGGGAAGCAGCACACGCCTAAGATATGCTTGCCCGCAAGTAATTATTCGGGCTGTGGCTAAACTTCCTATGGCACGATCAATAGGGACAGCTGCAGCAGCGGTAGCAGCACCAGTAGTAGCTGCAGGACACTTTTGTCTTTGGTGTCTCAGGCAGAGAAACGCCAGGCGGCGGCCCCGCAGTTGGCGCAGCTGTTCGCTCAAATAGACGAGTTACACACGGCGCTGGCTGCGGCTCAGGAGCAGCAATTGGCAGCAGTATGCAGCAGCACTGGCCATACGCAAGCCACAAGCAAGCAATGACTTGCCAGCGCTGCTAGTACTACTGCTGCTGTTGTTGTCTCAATGTGCAACTTGTGGGGCTACTACTTCTGTCTGCCGCTGCTGCAGGCAGAGCAACTTCAACAGGAGAGGGAGAAGGGAGACAGCTCTGTTGCTGTTGCTGCACTGCAGCAGCAGCTGCAGGACGCCGAGCAACGGCTGCAGCAGCTGGAAAGGAACAGGCATGAAATGCATCTGCAGCAGCAGGAGATGCAACAGAAAAGCAGCGAGCAGCAACAGGAGCTGTTGCAGTTGCAGGCAGAGAGAGATGGGATGCGACTTATTGCCGACGCGTACAAGGTATGCGTTTTCTTCATACAGTCCACCGGCCTGCAGTAGTAGCAGCTGCTTGTGCCGCTGACGATGGTTGTTCCTTTTTTTGAAGTGCAACACATACCTCCTTGGTGCAAAAGGTCGCGGCACAACCATCTGTTGCACATTTTGATGCTGTGGTTTGCTGCTGCAGAAACAGCTGGAGGAGCTCCACCAGCAGCAACAGCAGCAGCATGAGCAACAGCAACAGCCGCAGGGAGAGCAGTTAGTGCGCCTGTTGCAAGAAGCAGAGCAGTGGAAGGCTGAGAAGGAGCAGCTCCAAAGTAAGCTAGCTGATGAGACGAGGGAAAGGGAAACAGCACTGAACGAAGTGCGCTTGCTGCAGCAGCAGTTGCAGCAGCAGGTGCAGCAGCAGCAATTGCTGCGGCAGCAATTGGTGCAGCAGAATGCTAACCCCAGCGCAGACCCTGCCGTAGTCCTGCAACAGCAAATCATATCTCTCCAGCGCCAGGTACGCCAGGATGTGCAAACACTCCGTGATACAGCATCAGCCGCTACAGCAGCATCATTTAAACAGCGTCAGTCGGCATTAGTCGCCGTGTAACCGTCATCAGCACTTGGGCTGCATCATGGGCTGCAGGTGTTGTTGTATCAACAACATTGTCGGCAGCAGCAGCAATAACAACAGGTGCATGAGCAGGAACTGTCGCATACCTGTATTGTAGCTACCTAATTACACGTTCATGCCGGTAGGAGTTCAGTAGACAGCAATAGCAAAGCAGTAGACCAACAACAGTATTATATGCCCTCTAGTTCTACTTACAACGTCTTCGGTGGGTTGTATGTACAGCTCGTGGAGGCTGCAGATACAACAGAAGCGTTGCGTATGGACAAGGACCAAACGATCGCCGAACTGACCAGAGCCCTTAAGGAAATGCAACAAAAGCAAGTGAGCCACCATACCCGTAAACAGCGTCAGCAAGAGCAGCAGCGACGGCGATCAGTGCAGCAGCAGCAATCAGTGCAGCAGCAGCAGCAGCACTGGCTGCAGTGCTATTCTGCGTCCGGTGCGTGCACATAGGGAGAAGCGCAGGCGGTTCAGCAGCAAACGATGCAAAAGCTGAACACGTTCAAGGAGGAGACAGAGGCTCTCAAGTACTGAAGCACCAAATTCAACAGACGAAGCAGCAGAATCCGCAACGAGTTTAGCAGAAGTAGCTTTCAAAAACTTGTAGCTGCTGTTTCGTCTGCCTTTGCTGTTGAAGAAATTCGAGCCACAAGCCTGTCGTGTGGCATGCTTTTGCTTGCTTTCCACTGATGTTCATCTGTTTGATGTTGCTGGTATTGCCATTTGCTGCTGCTGCAGGGAGAAGATTCGCTGCCAAGAGGAAACGCTGCAGCGGTTACCCAGCCAGGCAGCCTGGTCGTGCGCCCAGCAGCAGCACCAGCTGCTGCTACAGCAGCAACGTCAGTGGCAGCAGCAACAAGAGGAACAACAGCGAGAGCAAGACCTGCAA
Organism: Eimeria sp. OTU-X; assembly: GCA_904066255.1. NCBI lineage: Eukaryota > Apicomplexa > Conoidasida > Eucoccidiorida > Eimeriidae > Eimeria > Eimeria sp. OTU-X. The sequence goes on from CAJFCX010000595.1 coordinate 9,391, forward strand.
CTAGCGGCAAAAACACGACGCATAGAGGAACTCGAGAGAGTAAGCGCATGCTTTGGGGAAGTTGAGAAAATGGCTCTTCTATTTCTCCGGCTGTGGTCTGCACTCATTAATGTGCCTGGTTGGTGTTTTGATCCAATTGCTGCCGTTGCTGTGGCTACAACCCCCAGCATTCTAAGCGAAAGCGATTCTCTCTGCGACTGCTGCTCGTCGACACCTGCTTTTTTTGCCTGTTCCCATCAACTGCGCCTTCCGGTGCCTCTACATTTGTCCTTTCCTAATGGATGCAGTGCTAGGGCAACATTTTTGTTTCGTGTGCGCGTCTGTACGTGTCTGCATTTGCCTGCGTTCTTCCGCTTTTGTTTTCCCTGTGCTGTCGTTGGTTCCGTCGGCCTACTTTGTCGCACCTCTGTTTGCTTGTTTGCAAGCTGCCTTCTTCAGGAGCTACTAGTGATCCTTCGTTTGTACGTTTTGTCTACATCTCAGGAACTGGTTTACGTGAAAGTTGAGTTAGCAACAGCTGAACAACGAAGACACGAAGACATCGACGCCTTCAAAAAGAAACTGCAGGCCGTGAAAGAAACAGTTGTGGCTTACGCGGCGGCTTCCTCCAGCAGCCTTCAGGTGTACACCCACTGCATACCACTGCTGGGACGGCAATTTCTGTGAACCCTTTAAAGTTTGATCGGTGGCAATCGGGGTGTCCGTCGAAACAGGCTGCACTTTATTGGGCACTGAGATTTTGCTCGTACTGCTTGTCTCTGTTGTTGCATTCTTGCCTTCATGCCATTTTAATCTCACATTAAATTTGAAATTTGAGGGCATTGAAAAACGCCCCTTTGTTTTGGCTTACGGCGAAGGCTTGCTCCATGTATCTCCTCAGGCCCAGTCATCTTCGCATTCCCACAGAGCTAGCAAACGCAACAGCAGCAGCAGCAGCAACTCCAACGGAAGGGGTAGTCCCGTAAAGAGGATTGTACGCATCAGCACTCTAAAAGCCCTCTTCCGCTCCAGCAGTCACAGCAGCACCCACAGCAGAAGCAGCAACCGTATTGCTGCTACAACTGATCGGCGACCTGCTGCAGCAATCACCAGCAAGAGCACTCGCTTGGTCGTGCACAGCCGCTCCCTGAGCGGTAGCCGTTCTGACCTTCCCCCCCGCAGTAGCAACGCAACGGGATCGAGCGGCAGCACCAGCGGAAACAGCAGTCTGAGCAGCAGCTGCAAGGCGCCCCTTGCCTCCGTCAGTCTATTTGGCACACAGCCTCTAGCAAGATCTTCCAATGGCCCTTCTGTGACTCGTTTCTGCGCCTCAAAGAGCGGGGGCTGCAGCGTCATAACGAATTGCGCGACTTCAGAACTGCAGGTTGTACAGGGATTATAGAGTTCCTTCCGAGCGCAACAGCCGGCAGCTCGTGGCTAGCTGGCCGGCTGTAACCAGCGAGCCGGACACATCTAGCTACCTAGCTGGCTGGTCTCGTGAGCGACCGGTTGCAGGTTCATGCTGTATTCAAGCATACGGCACGAGACAGCTCTAGGCATTGCATCATAAAAATCAAAGACCCCAACTGGCTAGCTCGGCATGATCTGTGTTTGCTATTAATAGCTAGCTAACTGGCTACCATCGCTTTTTCACGTGGGAAACGGGAAAGAAAGGCACAGCAATGCGCGCTGCCTCTGAGGGAATCCCCACCCAACTACAGGATGGGGAACTGGAATATGCATGCAGATATACTATATGCAAATGAGTTAGTGTGATACGAAATGTGCATCGCAGTAACAGATGCTGAACAACAGCAATAGAAATATCATCCGCTGGATGCAACAAGTGGAGTTAAAAAGACCAAAAATAAGTGTTGTGCTAGGCCCGGGAGAGACTGGTTCGGGACTATGGGAACCTCAGCGCATCGCTGCTGCAGAGCACGTTGACCCCACTACAGGAGAAACAGGCAGAGATCCCCAGAGCATCTATTGCACATTAGGCCGGGCCACTGCCACTTCCACCTTATTGTGTGCACTGAAACCTGTTCAAACATAGCAACAGCCGCAATGGCAAAAGCGAAATTTTCAACTTAATCAAGCACTATCCGATATTCTGCTAGTGCTGGCACTGCCGCTGTTGCTGCTGTACCTGGAGCTTTCACCAGTACTCCCTTCTCTACTGTCGCTGTTGCTGCTGCTTAAGCTGTCATATTCCCTGTGTGCGGACTCCCACCTGTGCCTCCAGGGACAAGAGCCACGGTGTCTTTCTTTTCAATTACACCAGAGGTGAGAGCTCCCTTTTTTCCGAAGACCAGCTTCTCCAGATACTCCTGTGTCCGTGCACCCCAGCGTACGCACAAACCAGTTAAGCCCATGAACGAGAATTACTAGAATAAGTGAGCCGTCCCTGGGAAGAGAACGAAGCACAAGACAAGGCACTGGGATACGAGCGAGCAATCATGCAAACCAGATTTGCCGGAAAGACTTAAGCGAATAACCGCCATAAATGGGCAAGAGACAAGGGCACACGCATGCATACACCCACAAATAAGCTATTTGCCAAGGCAGGCACAATACGACTACAGCCCAGACCCACGAAACTACAGCGAGCCCCCCTCAGGGGAAAACAAGCTACAAAGCAGCGGGTGGTCAAGGGCTTCGGAGGGGTTTATAGAACTTCCGACCAACATCACACCGGCAGCATACACACAAAAGGTAATTGCCGTCCTACAAGAATACCGTGCGCATTCACAAACCAGTGTTAAACCCATCTGGCGATGAATGCAAGCTCGAGCTGCAGTACATTTCTGGGAAGTGAACGTCAAACCTTAAACCCCATATGTTTGCCAGAATATACGGGCTTCTGGTCACACATCCCCATGCAAATGCAAGCGCAAAACTTGCTGAACTGACGAGAAGAATGATTTGGCCTGTGGCTTTAACCACCGCCGCCTTCTGATGCGAAATCTCGCGGCCGCTTAGAGCACATAGCCACCTGGGAAGAAACAACGGCAATGACGGCAGAGCAATTATGGAGGAACCCTACAGCGGAACCAAAGCCCTCACAGAAGAGACCCTCCATACCGAAACACAGGCCAAAGTATATCGATTTAAACAAACAGAGGGTCCGAAACAGGCGTTGACAAATTCACAAACAAAACGCCAGACCTCGCCTACCAAACCTCACATTTCAAGAATACACTTTGACGAGGAAACGACACAAGCGCAAACCCTAGCTCTGAAACGAGAAGGCACCATGCCGCGGAGCTCCAAAGAGGCCCCAGAGGCTCCGCTGAAATGCCATGCTGCCTAAAAAAATGTCGATTATTCCGCCTTTTAGACATTTTCCTTTTCCATTTGACATTTTTCTTTGCTTTGTCCTCCGCAATGTGGCGAGGACCACAAAGCAAGCCGTCCATAGCAGAGGACGGAGGACAGCAGCATGGCGGATTCAATGATGGCCGTTTTCAACGGAGGCAGACAGCATGCACAAACAAGGAATTAAGTGAACAGAAGACAAAACCCCAACCCAGAGCTGAAACGGGATGTGCGAAGAAAACAACAAGCACCGAGTACAAGAAATGAATTCGCAAACACCACGGAATGCATTTAAGTAGCATACATGAGGGAGAAAGAAGCAGAATGAAACACGAAACAAACGGTAGGCCGAAGCCAAATTTGAATCCCGACATACCGCGTATTCTCTGTGTCTTTTTCAGAAGCCACGTTTGGCTTCACAGTTACGAGCTGCTTTATGCGCAATGGCGAGCCAGTTATGGGGCAACAGAGGCCTCTGCAGCGAAGTTTCAAAGAAAAATAGAACAACAGCTAGCGGCTCTCGATGCACCATATCACTTAGGGATGAACAACGCGCATCCGTGTATACTGCACCGCAAGAAGCAGCTGATGAAGCAGCGAATGTGGCGCCTTGAAACACCTCTACCAGGCATGCTATCCGGCAGTAATCTGCGAACCCTAAACCGTCAACACTAGCCCCATCGCAATAACAAGGGCTTCGACGCGTACTTCTGTGGAGTCTTGGGCTTCGCTTCAGGTTCATCTGGTGTATTCTCCGGCACCTGAAGCACGCTTCAGAGTTAACGCTGAACCCTACAGCCTCAGGGATCCCACAGATATGCACACCCGCGTGAAGAACCCACGATCAAGGAGAAACTAAAAGTCCGTTGCGTTGCTACAGCAGCAGCAACACCGCTAGAAGCAGCATGCGCATCGGAGAACCCAACCCTAAAAACTTAAGCGTAATCTGATCTTTAAAGCGCACCCAAAAGTTCTTCGCCCTCGCCTCCTCTTTCGACGTGATGGCTGTTCGCTCCAGTGTTCGCCTCTGTCATCAAGACAAACGGACCCTTAGATAAACTCTCAACCACTAGCTGTTCAACAAACCCATAACTCTATATCCTAGTGGCTGACTAAACCC
>CAJFCX010000596.1:0-13739 GCA_904066255.1 Eimeria sp. OTU-X
TCCGTTGCGCAGTTGCATGTCCATCCCTGGGTTTCACTTAGGTGCGGAGGTCACTTCGGGTTTGGTGGAAGTGGGAAAAGGGGGATTCCCTTTCCTTTGTATCAAATTCAATCACTTTTCGATACATTTCAATTTATATTTCCCGGAACGGCCCCCAAATGTAGTGAACTGCGTGCCTACCTGTCACTACGTATAACTTGTAGCTCATTTAACCTGTTGCACACTCAGCAGCTATAAGCTAGACTCAGCTAATCTCTGCTAATACCACTAGAATAAGGAAATAATCACTCTTAAAATATAATCGAGTCCATATTATCCAGGAAAAACCCAGAATAATAGAACTCCCTCTTTCTCATGGCGTTGACCCTCCCAGGGGTCAGTGCCAGTGTAGTGCACAGCACCAACCTCGCGTCCAGCCCCATGGCCGGTGTAGGCTAGCGAGGTCTCTAACCCGATTAGGTATCTTTTTCTCTATGTGTCTTGAATCCTTAAGTATTCCATCCTACTTAAGGCCTTTTCTAGTTTTCAGACCTCGAGGGCTCGCCTCGAAGGACCATTGTAGTGCCTGTGCACTACACTGACCGTCTTGTTCAAGGACCGCACCTATTCCATATCCCGATGGATCGGTGTACAGATAAAAGGGTTTCGCGGTGTCGGGGAGTTGTAAAGTGGTATAATCAATGAGTCGCCGTTTGAGTTGCCGCGCAGCCTGAGTATGGCACTGTCCATTGGAAGGGAGCCCCTTAGCAGGTTTAATTCCCTCAGCACTGATCGTGTATCCCAAGTATGTAAGTTCCTGATTGGCAAACTCACACTTTCGTAACTTCGGATAAGAACCATGATGAAGAAGGATTCCCAGTACTTGTTGGAGTAAGGCAAAATGACTGGAGAGATCGGGGCTGTAGATAAGGATGTCATCGAGGCAAGCGATGACACCTTGGCCCAATAACAGTTGTAGGTAGGCATTAATATTGGCTTGAAAAGTAGCACCCTTAAGGCCAAAAGGCATAACCTTGTACTCGAATAACCCCAAAACCGAGCGGAAGGCTGTCTTCCACCTGTCTTTTTTAGCCATACGGATTCGGTGGAAACCGGATTCCAAGTCCAAGGTGGAGAAGAATTTTGCTCCCCCTAGCATTTCAAGTATGGTTAAAACAGAGGGAAGGGGAAAATCAGGGGCAATAGTGAGCGCATTCCCCTCCCGGTAGTTCACGACCATCCTCATCTTGCGTTCAGCCGCCACCTCACTACGTTTGTCGACCATAATCAGATAATCTAGCGATTTCCCGTTTATGTGCTTGGAGCTGTTCTGCGGACATACGACATATTGTGGATTTAGAGGGCAACTTCCCAGGCACCAGAAGGATCCTGCGGTCATGCGGGCGCCTCGGCGGCAGCCCTGAAGGAAGTTTATCCGGGAGTACCGCGCGATAATCTAGTAAGACGTCTAGATTCCCATGTGGAGTTACACTAGCGGCCTCTGACACCAACTGTTGGCTAAGGGGATCCTACATCATCCGTCAGCACAGTAGTTGCCGGGGCCTCTGGATCAGCCTGGTTAATAAAGGCCGGGGAAGTCCCAAATACACCACCATACAGGGCCCCTTGCCCCTCATCCGACAATCTCTGGGCTGCTGGAAGAGCAGGCATGTCGAATAATCCTTGCAGCGGGTGTAGTAACCCGTCTGTATTTTCCTTAGCTTGCTGTGGTAATATATCTATTTTCACCTTCTTCCTTTCCCGAGGGGGTGGTTTGTACCTCCTGGGGGGTGGACGTAGAAGAGCCCTCGCCTCATCCAATGGCATATCAGCTACCTGTGTAGCAAGGATATCATAAGCCTGCTCTGCAGGGGTCCGCAGACGCGCTACTGGAGTGCTCTCTTTCTTTGGTCTCTTCTCATTGGTACGGACTAGGGTTAGATCGCACCATCGCCAATCTACACATGCACATAATTTATCAGAGTGGAAGGACCACGCCACCTTATTTTCTGTCAACCAATCTACTGGAACAGCCCCAAAATGTAGTGCTCAGCCGTCCTGAGCTGTTACTGGCTTCACAACTACGTACGCTAATTACCCAAATTCCCATTAGTCATTACTTAAATATCCAAATCATGTTCGAGTCTCTATTATGTGCAAGGGGAGTTCCCAAAATAATAGAGCTGGCCGACAAGAATAACCCGAACTGATCTCCGGTCTACAGTGGAGGTCAGCGCCGACCTATAACAATATTACACCAGCTACAACATAGTCAGGTGCCCGACCAAAAACGCTGCTATCCACATAAAATGCCATATTCACTGACGTGAATAGTTTCTATCTCTTTCTCATTTATTAGATCTCTAGAAGTCCTACGCGGCACCCAAAGTAGTGACCAAATACTGCACTCCACGTCCGGTGTGAACAGCAGGCTCCCTAACCCTACTAAGCTCTAACTCCATCTACGGCATCCAATTCTTAGAACATTTAGCAGTATTAGTTCCTTTTCTTAGCAAATAATGTCCTAATCCCTAAAATATTTAATATTTATAATCATAAAGCCTCTAGAGGTCACACCTGAGCCACATTGTAGTGGCTGTGCACTACATCCTCAGACACCCTTCTCAACTCATGAACGTCTTGACAGGGCCGTAGCCGAAGCATGGCGAAACCCACGACAGAAAGCAGATCCATAGTCAGACTTACTCTATACTTCATCTCAATAAACAGTTCAGTCAACACAAAGTCAAAACACCGTCTGCTCTACCGGACTGTGTATACTCTGGCAGTTGATGGTTGGCACTGCATGCGTCGTCACAGAGGCGGATGCATCCTTCTATTTTATATCCTAATTCTTCTTTTGAACATCAAATAATATCATTTTTGACAACATCTATTTGTCTTTGTGCATACAAACACCGTTCTCCCCGTCTACTAGGGAGAAGGCGGGCCGCGCTGCGTAATGCAAAGAAGCGAGGACGGCGAGACAAGCCCTTGTCTCTGCAGGCGAGTTAAGCCTGGACAAGTCACCGCTTTCTTATTTTAAACACCAGTAGAGAGCGTCAGCCTGGGGTGAATACCCCTTGCCGAAGGCTGCAGCTGCATCTGCCTCTACCATTTGCGGGTCAGTTTGGACCTTAAGGGCCACTCGTGGGGGAGGCCCCCCAATGAGTGGTTGCCAGCTCGCGCGAGTTGGCCAACAGAGGGCGGGCAGAAGCAGCAGCGACAGGAGGGGAAGGTGCAACTGTCGAGCCCGAGATGGCGAATGCTGCTGCGGTTTCTGTATTCCCCATTTCCAGGCGCAGACCTCCCCCGTATAAACCAAATGGCGCAGAAGACTACAATGGGAAGGAAGGGATGCCCATGAACTACACCATGTCCACAGGGGGCCCTTCGCAACAGCCGCATAAACAGGCGCAGCAGCAGCAGAAACAACGGGAGCCATGGCACACCGCAGTACAGGCAAAAGAGCATGCATTAACAACAAGCAAGCCCAAGCCTGCTGTTGTGAAAGATTTTCTTTCTCGTCTCCCCAGCGTCTACGCCGTCAATGAAGGCTCGGCAGCGGACCTAGACACCACTGCAGCAGCAAGAACATCAAAAGCAGCAGCAGCAACAGGGAGCATGAAATATTCTGCCTGCGTTTCTTGGGAGCTACAGCAGCTGGCAGCAGACGGCGAGCTGATAATGCATATCGTGCGACGCTTGGAGGCTTTAATTGCATGCCGAGAGGAGGTGACTCAGCCGTTCGCATTCATTTTCCCCTTCTCTCCAGTTCTTTCGTCCAGTAGTGCAGTTGGGCATATCTCCGTCCATGGCAACAAAATGACCCCAAAACAAACAGCGGTGAACAGCTCTGAATGGTTTGGGTGTACAGAGTTGTTAGGGCTTTGGGTGTGGGCTTGGGGTATATGCGCAGGCCAATGGGGCACTGAAGGATCTTGTCGCGGAGCAGCGAGAGGAACTGACAAAAGCTGCCTCTGTCTTGAGGTCCGTGCCACTAGTTTTCCTCTGTTTGCTTTATTCACTAGTTGCTTGTTTCTTTCACTTTCATGCTGCTGTTGGTTATACGGTACGGATGCTTGCTTGACAGTTTCCGTTGTTGGTTTGCTTGCTTGCCTCCTCCCTTTCCGAAGCGTATTTTTTTTTTGTTAGTTATTAATTCGCACCTCTTCCTTCACGGGATTTTTCAAATGCCTACTCTGCATTTTTAGGTAGTTTGTAGCTTTCTCCTTCGTTGTTTGCTTGCTTGTTTCTCTACAGCGAGTTGCGTCTGTCCATGGAGCGGTTGCGTTTTGATGCGGCTTCAGTCCGCCACTGCTTGTCTTCCATTCGCCAGTGCCGCTTGCTTCCTCCTTTGTTCATTGTTGAAAAGCAGCAGCATAAGCAGCAGCTGCAGCAGGAGTTGAAGCTGCTGCTGCGGCTCCAGCAGCTCGAAGCGGCAATTCTGGCTGCTGAGAGCTGCAGCAGCAGGAGCGCAGCAGCAGCAGCAGCGCAACTGCCGCTACAGGCCGCGCTGCTTATGGAGGCCGCTGCGCTGTCATCTTTATCGTCTTCTCGGGACTTGATGACGAACGCAAACTTACAGCCGAGCCTCCAGCAGTATGTACACGACACCAACCAAAAGGTAAACCCTTAGTCCCTTACCCTATCCCTAAACACCAACAAACCCTTTCCATGACACCTACCCCTAAAACCGCAGCCCTGAACCGCGTTAGTTTGTGTTTGTTGCGGTTTAGCTGAAGCGGCTTCTGGAGGGGCTGAAGGCGGCTTTGAGTTGCGCACTTCAAACCGCTGCGCGTTCCCTCCCCCCTCCCGCCTGCGGCTGCGGCTGGAGGAGGCCATGGATTGTTGCAGTGACACCTCAAGAAGTACCCACAGCAGCGGCGGCGGCAGCAACGGCAGCAGCAGGTAATGCAGCAGGAGCAGCAGGGAAGGACACATGGAGCCTGTATCTGGCGGCTCTCGGAGCTTATTCGCTGCTGCCGCCTTCTTCCTCTGTGGGGGCTGCGGTCTCCGCTGCAGCCGCCGCCGCCGCCGCAGCGGCAACGCGCCAAGTGTTGTTTGCCTTTGTGCCTGCTGATGCTGCCGCATTTTCCGAGGCTGAAATAGATGGCGTAGACATCCTTCGCAAGCGTTTGCTACTGCTTCCGGAGCCTGGGGCGTGCGCCGCAACCGCTGCTGCTGCCGCTGCTGCTGCTGCTGCTCTTGCGGCGGGTGGAGGCGGCGGGGCAGATCTGTTGGGTCTCCGCTCCTCAGGAGAGTTGGCTGCTGCTGTAGCAGCTGCTGATGGAGTGTCTTGCGTTATGAGCGTTTTAGGGGTCCTCTTCGATTGTCTGGTAGGCGCAGAGGCACTCAGCCGCTGGCACGCCAGGGAGGGGCTGCGGGCGCTCCAGCACGTAATGAACGATCAACACAGGCACAGACGGTATCTGCAGCACCAGGTCGTACAGCAGCAGCAGGAGCAGGGGGAGTACAAGGATGGATGCCACATCACCATGCAAACGCCCCCAACACCCTGTTGTTGCTGCAGCAACTGCAGCAGCAGCAGCTCCAGTAGCAGCGACTGCCGCAGCGAAGGGAGCAATAGTTGCTGCTTCAGCAAGGGGGAGGCAGAGGGGCCTACGGTTCAGCAACTCGCTGCATGTGCAAAAGAGCGCCTTCGGGGTTTGCCTTCGTTGCTGCGTCTTGGGCTGTTCTTGCTGCAGGTGCGGCAGCAGCTACTGCAGCAGCGGCAGAGTCTGTGGCTGCGGCTGCAACAGCAACTGGTAGAGGTGCTGGCGGCAGTCCCCTTCAGCTTGGGCAGCGCTGCTGCTGCTGCTGACTTCGTTTCTTTGGTCGTGGCAGTGCAGCAGTTCAAAGCAGCAGGCGACGCCTTCGCGGATGCAAGAGATGGTAAGCAAGAGATGAATCTTGCTACAGCAGCAGCTGCTGCTGTTGCTGCTGCTGCTGCCGACACAGGCGAACGCGAGGCAGCAACCTCACCAAAATGCCGGGGCGCAACATCACGGACAGACACAGATGCAGCAGAAGCAGCAGTGGCTGCGGACACAGCAGCAGCAGCAGCAGCGGCAGCAGCAGGAATGGATGTGGAGGCCTCGGTGCCCTGCCAGCAAAGCAGTAGCAGTACCAGCAGCAAGTTGTCGAATGTGTTGCTGCTGCGTGCGGAAACTGCTTTGCAACAGCTTGAAGCAGCGTCGGTTTCAAAACTGCTGCAGCAGCTGCAGCGCGAGACGTGGGAGAGGCAGCCTGTTGGGGGCCACTTGCCCTTGCTGCTGCTGCAGGGAGCGAACACACCGGCCTCTTCTTTTCTGCAAAGATGGAGATCTTTCGTAGGCGCAAATATAGCGGAAGAAGCAGCAGCAGGAGAGGACAGAGCTAAGATATGCAGCCGGTGTGGAGAAGAAGTCAACATGTTTACATTTCCAAACCCATTCGCACGTTGGCAGCCTGGGAGACCGTTTGCTGCTGCATCTTCAGCATCAGCGGCCCATTGTCGGCCCTCCTTACCCCTTCGGGAGAGGCAGCATCTGCTGCAGTTGCAGCAACTACAGCAGCAGAGGGAGTCCTCAGCCGCTGTTGAGCTGGCAGCCATAGAAGTGGAGTTGAGTGCTGCAGGTTCTGCAGCTAATTCGTGCAGTAAGCAGCGGCGGTCTCCTGTTGTTGTTGCCGCAACTGCTGCTGTAATTGAGGGTTTGCAGGGGTCATGGGGGGTGGCTGCTGCTGCTGCTTCTCCGACAGCAGCAGCAGCAGCTGTGAGCTCGATGCTGCGGCTAGTAAGACTGTACGTTGCTGCTGTTGCTGCAGCAGCGCTACCTCCTGGAGTCTGTGGTGTACTGGCAGGTCTTCAAGCAGCTGCGCCTTGGGGTGAGAGCGACCGCAGCAAACCCCACAGCAGCCGGATTAACAGCAGCAAACCGCCAACTCTCAATACTCCCGCTGCAGCAAATATAAAACACCAGGAATCAGACCCCCATGTGCATCCTCTGCTGCTTCTGGGAGACGTGGAGACCTTCAAACGTCGTCTCCCCCACTTCTGCTGGCTGCTGCGGCAGACAGAGAAGGAACTGTGGCCCCTATACAAACAACTCAAACAAACCGTCAATAATAGTCGCAGCAGCACTGGTGGTGGAAATGAGACACGGGGCAGCAGGCAGCAGCAGCAGTTGCAGCAGCAGCAGCTCGAGCCGCTGCTGTTGCTGGAGTTGGTCCAGCCGATGAGCCGGCAGAACAGTCCAGGAGCCCTTTGGGCGTTGCCGGAAAAAGTTGCTGCTGTTGAATCTGCTGCAGAAATCCTCGCTGCGGTCGCTCTGCAGCTTGAGCATCACGGGCTCTCCAATGCAGCAGCAGCAGCAGCATCCTCCCCAGAACTAACAGCAGGAGGTGCAGCAACGCACCCTGCAAACGCTTCCAGCCTAGGCTATCATCATCAGCAGCACCAACAACATGAGCAGTCAGTGACGGGTGTGTTGAGTGGTTTAACTGCTGCAGAGCAGCAGCATCTGGTTGATTCTCTCGCCACCACCAGTCGGGCACTAGAGGACCTGCGTTGCCTTGTCTACCGAATCGCTGCTGCGGATGTTTGCTGCAGCTCTGCCTTCATTGCTGCTCTAAAACGTGCAGCAGCCGACACAGGAACAGAATGGCCTACTGCTCCTGCTGCGGCTGCCGATGGTGTGCCAACATCAGGTGCCGCAGGAGCAGATTGTGTGCCCCCAGCATATGCTGCTGCAATCCGGCAGCAGCAAAGTTTGCTGCGAGATGTGTACTGGAAGCTGCGGTGTGCGGGGGGCGGCAGCATTCCTCTGCTGCTTCAGCAGCAGCTATGGAGGCACATTTTAAGTCAAACCATTTCAGACGCTGCTGCAGCATTTGCGCTGCTCCCCCTGCCTGTCGATGCACCCGAACGCTGCTTCGCTGCGGGACCTCTCGTCGCCATGGCAGAGGCTCTCAAAGATATCATTAGAGAAGCCAACAAGCAGCACAACAAGGCCGCTGCTGCTGCGGCTCGTGCACCAGCGGAAGCAGCAGCAGAGGCAGCAATTAGTGCCCTGTCGCCTCTGGACGTGGAGGAGAGTGACTTCGACATTCTTGTAGATGTCTGCTCCAGACCTGCTGCAGAACAGCAGCAGTGGTGTGAGCAGCAGCAGAACAGCATGTTGCTGCTGCTTCCACTGCTGCAGCAGCACATGCTGAACCGACTAGAGCAGCAGGGCTTGCTGCAGCAGTGATATAAGACCAGAAAACGGCTAATTTCGTTGCTTGCCGTGTTGCGGCTTTGATTCTTGTGGCTGCTTCAGTTAGCTGCTGAGACGCCTTGGGCGAGTGTTGCGTCCCACTTGAAATGCCTCAATGCGATACAGTAGATGGACGTATAAATATCCTTATGTACAGACATATGCATACATTGATATTTATAGGTCCATCATGCAATGGTTAACGTCCATGCAATGGGTAATCTACGAAAAACGGCGCCCCACCAGGGCAGCCCCCCGCACGACCCCTAAGCACAAAAACTATCCCTACAGTATATTCCTATATATAAGCATAGGCAGTACAGATTATGTGCACGTGAGTTCGGTTGATTTTTTCGTATTCAATGTGTACACATATTCCATGACTGCTGGCTGGTGCTTTGCACTACCCCATGTTTTGCTCGATCTGGCGAGTTGGTGCCTTCGCTTGTTTTGCTCTTCCGTTGGCAATTGTTGACGTTTGTTGAAAAGAAAGACGGGGGAGAAAGACGGGTGTCCCCCTGCGTTGGAGGTTTTCCTCTTTCTCTGCTAATCCGGGTCAGCCCCCGATCAGCACAATAAAGCATACCGAACATGCGTACACGCGATGTTGCGTCTATTCGTTGCACCGATCGACAAACACAACAAGATATATATAACAATATATACAATATATATAAGTGTACGCGTGCATGTGGAGAATGACGCGGCTTATCTGTAGCGTCGTAGTTGGAGCATTTGCCTGCGTTTCCAGTTGGCTCTTCTGCTGGGCATCATCTTTGTGTTGAAGGCACCTCTCTTGTTGAGCCCTCTGCTCTTTCTGCCTGCCGCGGTGAGGCCTCTTAGCTCTCTGTGTTTCATGGTTGGTTTGCAGATCCAGTTGTATCTGGGGTCGTTGCGGATAGCGTTGTGCTGGGGGTCGATGAGGATGACTTCATAGTACTTGTAAATGGCGTCCTGCCCAACCCAGTAGCTGTTCAGCACCCGCAGGCTGCTGCACACGCTTCTGCCTACGCGTGCCTCTGCCACCTGTCTCAGGTTCATCGTGCTCTTCTGTTTGTGGACACCCTGGTTCGCAGGCTTCCCGTACACGATGCCCTTCGCTACCCGCCGCTTACGGTCTCCCCGACGCACTCGCACGCGGTAAATCACAAACCCCTGCTTCTTCTTGTAGCCCAGACGACGCGCCTGCAGCCGCCCAACACCGTCCACAACAGTCCATCTACTGCTCTGTCCGGCGATAAGATCGCCAGACAATTCATCTAATCTCGTCGCCCCAGCAAGCTAACTGCGTCTGCTGCTCTGCTCCAATTCATACACCACACTAGCTTTCCACGTCTACCTTTTCAAACTCAAGGGACTACTGGAAGCTACCCATCCATGCAGTAGACCAAAACAAACTCTTCAAGCTGTACCTTGTCAGGCCTTGAAGACCGGCTGCACCGGTGAACAGCAGGCAACTGTCTGTACTCCCATGTGCGCACACGAAGCAGAAAGCGGAGGACGTCCGCCTGCTTCTTCTTCCACAGCTCCTCTAGATACCTGCGCAGATGCATTGCAATACATGTCAGCATCCGTGTGCATTGCCCTTATATATTGAATATACACAAATAATTACTGCTTGGAGAGGTTAGCAGGACACAGCAGCTGCACAGACAACCATAGATCTCTCACACAACATCTACGGAAAAGATCAGCCATAAGCAGTACAGGATCAGTCCCACAGACCATAACTACAGGGACTGGACCTAACTACACATCAGGCGATAGGGGACCGGCACAAGCCCAACAAAACAACCATCACACCCTTCGAATTAACATGATCCAAACCCCCGATATAAAAGGAAGGCCTCCTCTAGCACTGGAAGGAATTAACAAACAAGGGGGAGGGCGAGATGAGATCATGGCTCCACAGAGCAACGAGGCAGGAGGGGCCGCTAAGTCCAGGGAAGGGATATTCCCCTCCTACTCCTCAACAGAGTACGCCGACATCAAAATATACACATTTACGGGATTACACGTAACAAATCACCAACATTAAGCCAAATGAACCGAAAAACGCAACGGAACAAAGGCCTCTCCCCTCCCCCTGCATGCGTGGGGTGCGGGGGAGCCCTGCTGTAAAGAAGAGGACGGTTGCCGGGAGAAGAAAAAAGAAGGAGATGAAGAAAATCCAAATACAGACAAAACAGAGCAACGGAATAGAAGAAGACGCAGAGCAAGCAGCAGGAGCCGGAGAATCAAGCTGCAGGCGGACAACCGGCAGTAGCAGCAGCAGCAGCAGCACCAGCATCAAACGCACTTGTAGGCCCCCATTTTCGCTGGAGAGGGAAGGAGAAAACAGACAAATGAACTCCAGCAAAATTCAAATGCGGTGTACAGACAGCCGACGTTTTAAAGAACCCCACAAGTCTCAATCGCCTCCTCCGTGCGTTCCAGCAGCAAAACTGCGGTTGCTGATGCCAGCAGCGGCTGCAGCTGCAGAAGCCGCTGCAGCCCCACTCGCCTGCTCTGTAGCCCCAATGGGTTATGGATAGACTGCAACATACAATGATTGGAAATATGCCGTTGGCGACAGGGCTGTTAAATTATTTTTAGTTGAATTCGATTTTTGTAGCAGAAATAAACAACACGACTAGCCCCTTTCTAACTGCAACGGCTTTTGCCGGTCTGTCGCCCCTGGACGCCATCTTTAGCCTTCTTCCCACATTGTTGAAACTGCGTGGATTGAATGATGTTTTAAATTAATTCTAATTTGCTCCGTTGTACAGACACCGTGGGGTGAAACAGGATCTCTCGCCTTCCCGTGCATTCTACCGTGTCGAGCTGCAGCCGCAACAGCGGGAACAGGGGCGGAAGGCAATAACACAAGTGCAGTAGGAGCCATTCTAGATACAGCAACAACTGCAGCCGAGGGAGTTCAGGAGCAGCAGCTGCAGGAACAGCGGACGACAGAAGCATCAACGAGAACCGCAGCCACAACAGCCGCTGCAACACCAACGTTAGCAAAGAAGCGGCAAAAGGGGCAAGGGCAACAGAAGCACCAAGGGCTACAGAAGCAGCAAAAAAGACAGCACAAATAATTGCAGAACTTGCCGCCTCCGCTGCATCGCGGCGTGCTCGAATTTCCCGACGTTTGACTGTTGATCTATATTTTATTGATCGCTGACGATGAAGCAAAAGCCCAAGACAAACAAACAGAATGTGGAAGCGGAGGCCGATACAAAAACCACAGAAGGAACAGAAAGAACGAAGAGGAAGGTGCAAAAAGTGCAATGCAGAAAAATCACAGGAGAAGCAGAAGCACCAGCAGCAGCAGCAGCAGCAGAAACAACTGCAGCAACAGAGGCAGCATCAGCAGCTGCAGAAGACGGGGATAGTAGCCAGACAACCAGCAAGCCATGCAAAAGAAAGATGAACAGCAGCAGCAGCAGCAGCGACAGTGACAGCGACAACGGGGAGGAGGATTTGCAGTTCATACGGCGAACCAAAAATGGGAAGGACAAAGCAAATGAGGTTAGGAAAACTCAACATATAAACAAAATGTTTGGACTACTCAAACACTAAAGTAATAATGAATAATTATGCAGGTGGACGAGCTAGCAAATGAGTAAACCAATATGCGAACAAGCAAGTAGACAAATTATTACTCAATCAAACGGCACCATCAGTATGTAGCTACGATAACAGATTAGGATACAGGTAAACAAATAGTAGGCAGACAAATAGATAGATTACTCAGCAAATGAATGTTGAGCCAATAGTGGATATGTTGGGGGACTCTGCTGTCTTTGTTTCCTGTTCCTCGTGCTTGTTCGTCCGTTTGTGTCCTGTTGTGTCTTTGTGTCTTTGTTTATTTGGCATTCCCGTTTGTTTAATTTTTTTATTGTCTACATTATACTAAGTATCATTTTAGCTGTTTGTCATATTTACCTCCTGATCTTTTGTACAGGGAGAAGACAGTCAAGGAACTGACGGGGAAGGCAACAGCAGTGAAGAAGGCGAGGAAGACAGCAACAATAATGAAGTAACCGAAGAAGAAGATGATGATGACGATGATGAAGATGATGATGGAGATGACGATGAAGAGGTGGAGGCCTCATTTACGCTGTTCGACCCGCGAGAGGCAGACGAACATGATTTATTTTTATTGTTGACTCAAACACGAACTTATTCACAACTGAAATTATCAAGACAGCAAATCAGACAAATTGCCACGGTTATTGCAGCACAGGTTTGTTTATCGCTTGTTCTTGTGCCATCAGTTTAGGGTTTAGGGTTTAAGCGTTGTGTTTTGCACTGCATCTTCACAGTGCTCAACTTCTTTACGTTTTTCGCTGTTTGAGTCTCTGGTCTTTGCCTTTTGCTTGTCCCTTCTTGCTTGTTTGTTGCTTACCTGTTATTTGCTTTTTTCGTTTGTCATCTGTTGTTTCTTGCTTCCCTGTTGATTGTTGCCCGTTTGTCTGCGTTGTTTTGCGTGTCTTATATTTTGCCTGTCTTGCTTTCATTTCCAACAACCGTATTCAGTAGTCTCGTTCCCCCGCCCGTTTTCGCCTGGTAGTTTTCCTCCTTGCTGTTGACCGTCCGTTGTGTTGTTGTTGCTTTGTTTTATGTGTAGTATATTAATCTTATTCTTGCGTTGGTGAGTCCCTTTTGCTTTTGTCGTTGTGGTTGGCATGATTATTGTGTAGGGCGATATTACTATATGTCTCATCTTCCATAGCGAATTGCTTAAGCCACCCGTTGATTCCTCATCATTGTAATGGTTGATTATCATTTGTCTAATAAATAATGGGTGAATATATGCGTAAATTAATTGGCTGCCTTCTTTCTGTATTGTTTTCAGGGAAACATCGGCAACGTGAGCCGCCTAGCGAGTGGCGGTTCATCTTCTGGGGCTGTTGTTGGCTTTTCTACATTTGTTTCCCTTCGCCAGTATCCCGAGGCCTTCAGCGGCTTCTCAGATCAAATACTACAACTAGCAGAGTAATCATACCTTCTGCTGCTAGCTGCTGCTGAGCGGGTTGCTGCTGCTGCTGAGGTCGCCGCTGTTGCTGCGGTGGTCACTGCTGTTGCTGCGGATGTTGTTGCTGCTGTTGAGGAGGGGGTTGCTGTTGCTGTCCTATAGCTGCAACAGAATAGTCCTGCCACTTGCCTTGCTGTTGCTGTTGCCGGTGTTTCGTTAAAACGCAGAATTGACGAATCCGTGTTTATCACATGAAAGTGTTCAACTAGCAGCAGATGGTGCACAGTGTCTGTACAAGGGCCTGACTACTCTCATTACGTGCCTAGATGCCGTATTTCTCTGTTGGTATTTTATTTTTGGCAGTTTGTTTGTTCCATTTTGTTTATTCCTACATATTTGTCTGTGTCTGATGTTTGTTTTTTTTTTCTGCTGAACTGGTTGTGGTCTGTTTAGGTCACATGCTCCGGCGAGTATGAAGGCGCAGATCCGTAGGTCTTAGTCGCACCCTATCCGTTTTCCCTCATATATATATATATATATATATATATATATATATCTAT
>CAJFCX010000597.1:0-10000 GCA_904066255.1 Eimeria sp. OTU-X
GTGTGTGTGTGTGTGTGTGCGTGTGTGTGTGTGTGTGTGACTGCTGTGGCTGTGCTTTTTGGCTTATTTCTCCATATTAAACCGTTTTTTATTAAATTAAGATTAAAATAACTTGTTTGTTTTGTTTTTGTCTTTACGTGCAAGGAGGAAGAAGGAAGCCCCGCCTGAAGCAGCAGCAGCAGCACAGCTGCTGCAGCTGCTGCAGTGCTGCCGACAGACAGCGCCAGAACAAGCCGATGATGCAGTGTGTTGCTGCTGCCGCTGGTGCTGCTCAACCCTTTGTATTTTGTTCATATTGAATTATTTAATTTATTTTCCGGTGTATGTACAGCACAAAGATTGCAAACAACACAGACAGTCTTCCTCCCTTCTATTTGCTGCTGCTGCCATGCCTTCCTGCTGCTGCGCAGCTGCTGCTCTGTGCTGCTGCTGCTCACCTTTTGCTGCTACAGCAGCAGCAGCAAAACCACCTAGTATATTGAAATCCTTTTTTTCTTTATTATAAAGTTCTTCTTTATTCTATTACAATTATTTTTTCAGTAAAAAGGCAACACTTGCAAAACAAAACAGCAGCAGCAGCACCACGCACGCGCCCAGGTCACGGTCGGCAGCAGCAGCAGCAAAGCAGCAGCAAAGCAACAACAAAGCAGCAAGGCAGCAGCAAAGCAGCGAAGCAGCAGCAGTAAAGCAGCAGCAGCAAAGCAAAAATCGTCTTATTTTATTTGTTTTCCTCTTTTGTCGTTTTCATTCTCATATAAGGAGTTCCTCTTGGCTGCCCGCCACCCGATCCTCCGTAGCCGCCGCAGTAGCAGTAGCAGCCAGCTGCAGCAGCAGCAGCCGCGGCAGCAGCAGCTGCAGCAGCCGCAGAAACAGCAGCAACACCCCCGCAACAGCTAGTGTTGGCTCCACCATTTCTTCTTCTTAGCATTTTAGGTATTTGTGCAAAGAAACAGATTCCTTCAGACGCTTCTTCACGCTGCACCAGATACCCCCTCTTGAGCAACGGCGGCAACAGCAGCAGCAGCAAAAGCAGAAGCAGCAGCAGCTAGCTGAAGCACAAAAAAGCAGCAGAAGCAGCTCAAGCAGCAGCACTTAAGAAGCAGTCAAAATGACAGACCCTCAAGAGCTTCCTTTAATGGGCCTAAGTTTTTACCACAGCCAATCTCCCTTCCTTTCTTGTGAGCAGCAGCAGCAGCAGCAGGAACAAGAGCAGCAACAGCAACAGCAGCGGCAGCAACAGCATGACCCGGTTGATCTGCTTCTTCGCGGATGCCCTCCTAAGTCGGCTCTCCGGGCTCTTTCTCAAGGTGCTTGGGATCAGCAGCTACAGCTTCAGCAAGATCCGCTGCATCAGCAGCATTGGGAGCAGCATCAGCCGCAGCCGCAGCAGCAGCAGCAGCCGCTGCAGCATCAGCAACACATGATGACCCAGCAGCTGAAGGGGCAGCCTCTTAGACGCCCCTTAGTTGATTGCCCAACAGATTGGGGCCCCCCAGTGACTGCAACATCATGCTCGCACACACCAAACGAGCACCAACTGCACCAGCCGCAGCAGCAACAGCAACAGCAGCGGCTGCAACAGCTGCAACAGCAGCAGCAGCAACAGCCCGGGTCCTTCCTGCTGGCATGGGAACAGCAGGCACTTTTTCAGGAGCACATGCTCCAAAACAGATATCAGGAGATTGTGATGGGCCCACAGCAGCAGGAGGAGCAGCAACAGCGACTGCAGAAGCAGCAGCAGCCACTGCAGCAACAGCAGCAGCCGGCACAGGCGCAAACTGATTCTATCGGGGAACTGCTACAGTGGCAATTCCATGCCTGTGACCTCGAGAAAGCGCAGCAGCAGCAACAAGACCAGCAGCAGCAGGATGATCATCAGCAGCATGATACAGGTGGAGCGATGTGCTGCTGCTGTTCTCCTTTCTTACCGGTGCCTACACCGGAGCGATTCCGAGTGCAGCAGCAGCAGCGGCTGCAGCAGCAACGCAGCAGAAGAGAGCAGCTGCAGCAGCAAACTAGAGAAATGCTGGCAACATTTGGACCTGGTATTGGAGGCCTCCGCGTTGAGGTCCCGCTGCAGCTTCCTGCAGCAGAAGGACTCGCCCAGCAGCAGCAACAACAGCAGCAGGAGAAGAAGAAGCAGCAGCAACTTGCGGAAAAACAGCACCAGCAGGTGGCAGCTCAGAAGCAGCAGAACCAGCAGCAGCAAAGGAAGCAGAAGCAGCAGCACCAGCATCACGGAAGAAAGAGGCATCCGCAGCAGCATCAGCATCAGCAGCAGCATAACGCCATGCCTCCTAGCAGCCCTGCAGCTGTCTTCGGAGATCAACCAGTGGAGGAGACTCCAGTGCAGCACGGCAGCAACGGCTTGCTGCAGCAGTTCATCCAGCAGCAGCAGCAGCAACTGCAGAAGCAGCAACAGCAGACGCTCCCACAAGGGGAACATTTCTACTGCCCCGGATGCCGTAATGGGGGGTACATATGCACTTGTCCAGGTGAGGGAGTACAGCAGCAACACTGGCAGCAGCGGTGGCAGCCGCAGCAGCAGCAGGACATCCGAGAGCATCAGCAGCAGAAGGAGCAGCAGGAGCAGCTACCAGAAAAGCAGCAACAAGACGGGCAGCAGCAGCAACAGATAAACGAGACAGTGCAACCAATATTCTGGCCCTTCGACACGTATCCAATAGATACGTTGCTGCAGCGGGGACTGCAACACCAGCAGCAGCAGCCGCAGCAGCAGCAGCAACCCGATGGGTGCTGGAGCGGTTCCTTATACATAGAAGGCCTTACTAAGGAACCTCAGATTCGCAGCCCTTCCCCAAAATTGCTACAGCAGCAGCAAATGCCTCTGTACCATGAGCTGCAGCAGAATCAGCCGCTGCAGAGACAACTGCAGCAGCAGCAGCCTTGGGTGATCCCCGACCCAGAGGAACATGATGCTGCAGCGTGGGCCTTGGCTCTCCAAAGGCAGCACCAAACGGAGCAGGAACAGGAGCAGCAGCCGCAGCCGCAGCCGCAGCAAGAACGGCAGCAAAAACAAACAAGGAGGCAGCAGCAAAAGCTCCAGCCATGCATAAAAATGCTGCACGAACTGTTGCAGCCGCAGCAGTCATCGCCGTGCCCTACAGCATCTGCCGCTCCTCCTCTGCAGCCGGATGCCCACACAGCAGAGCAGCAGACGCAAGAGCAGCAAGAGCAGCAAGAGCAGCGAGGGCAGCAAGAGCAGCCACAGCAGCAACAGCAGCCAGAGCAGCAAGAACAGCAAGAGCAGCAAGAGCAGCAAGAGCCACAAGAGCAACAACCGCAGCAGCAGCAGCAGCAGAGGCCCCCCCACTGGATGCCAGAACACCCTCATTGGTTGCCCAAATACGAGCCTCATCCAGACTGGTTTATACTGCAGCAGCAGAAGCAGCAGCGGGATTGGGAGACACAGTGGCGGAAGCAGCAGCGGGATTGGGAGATACAATGGCGGAAGCAGCAGCGGGAATGGCAGCTACAGCAGCAGCAGCAGACGGGGCAGGACGGTTGGGTCATAAACGTGCAGCAGCAGCCGATGGGGCAGGATGGTTGGATCCCAAACATGCAGCAGCAACAGATGGGGCAGGACGGTTGGGGCATAAACCTGCAGCAGCAGCAGGAAGAGCAGCACTTGGAGCAACAGCAGCAGCAGCAGCACCAGCCGCAGCAGCAGCAGCACCAAGTCTCCTCACCCTGCGGAGAGACCCCTCCCCGCGACGAAGCACCAACGGAGGTGCTAGAGTCTCCCTCTCTGCCTGTGCTGCTGGAGGATCGGGTGGGCGCAGCAGCAAAAGTAGCAGCAGCAGCAGCAGTTGCTGCGGCTGCCCTTGTCAACAGTGCCAACATCTATATGCCTCTCGATAAAGTGCCAGATGCGGAGGATAAGGTAGATACACAGCAGAAACAGCAGCAGCAGCACCGACATCAATGGGAAGAGCAGCAGCAGCTGCCTCAGCAGAAGCACGAAGGGGACGAAGAGCGCCAGCAGCAGCAGCAACCCGAGGAGGAGCAGCAGCCCACTGACGCTGCACAAGGGGGGCCATCAGGGGAAGGCAGAAGTGCTGGCATTGCTGCTTGCAGCCTCGGCAGGGGCAGCAGCAGCAACAGCAGGAGCAGCAAGGAGGCACTGGATCAAGCTGCCGAGTTGTGTTGGGGGGAGCCGCAGGCGCAGTGGCAGCGTCCGTACGTGGAGAGGCAGAAGCTGCTGCTGCCCCAGCAGCAGGCGGAACAGCAGCAGGAGCAGCAGCAGGACCAGCAGCAGGAGCAGCAGCAGGAGCAGCAGCAGCCCCTGCTGCAGGTTTCTTTCACGTCTGGTGTGTCTGCAGAAGAAGGCCTCCGTACTCAAAGGAACTTACCATCAGCAGCAAGGCTGCATGCATTTATTGGTGTATTAAAGGACCGCCACAAGCAGCAGCGGCAGCTGCTGCTGCAGTTCCTCAACGGAGATCGAGACGCTGCAGCAACAGCAGCTTGTCCTCTTCCTGCTGCTGCTGTTGCTGCTGCAGCAGCTGCTGCAGCGGCAGCTGCTGCTGCCGTACACGCATCCGACCAGCAAGCAGCAGCTGGAGCGGCACCAGCTAGTGGAGCATCCCCTCTCGTCCACAGCAGCAGTGAGACTCAGATAGACTCAGCACCAGCAGCAGCAGCAGCAACAGCAGCAACTTTAACCAAAGACAACCTTTTTACAAGTGTGCCAGAAGAACCCACGCAGGTACTAACAACTCACCAGCCAGCAATAGCAGGAGGGCTTGCTGCTGCTGCTGCTGCACCTGCTGTTTCTGCTGCGTTGCCTGCTGCCCGTGGAACAGCAGATTCTATGGTGCTGCGCCGATTGCTAGCAGCGCAGCGGCGGCAGCTGCAACAGCAGCAGGAATTGCTGCAGAGACAGCGGCTGCATATATCGCACCTGGAGCAGCAGCAGCAACAACAGCAACAGCACCTGCTGCTGCTCGAGGAAGAACTGCTGCTGAAACAGCAGCAACAACAACAGCAGCAAGCTAACACTGACGAGTCCGTCAACTGCAGCCACTTCAAAAGGCAGCAACAGAAGCAGCAGCAGCAGCAGCAGCAGCAGCACTTGGAGTCGCGGGTGCACTTGTTGCAACTGCAGCTCGAGCTGGTACAGCAGCAGATGCTGCTGCTGCTACAGCAGCAGGGCAGCAGCACCAACTGGACTAGTATCGCAACAAACCTTCCTGAAGGTGGGCATATGGGGTCTTCCGTGCTGCAGCAGGAGGTGCAGCAGCTCCTGCAGCAGGAACAAAAGCAGCAGCAAGTGCTGCTGTTGCTGGAGCAACAGGAGATGCTTCAGCAGCATGGTATGGACCCTCTGCTGCCTCTAAGCGTTTTTGAGCAGCTGCTACCTGTACAGCAGCCACACGAGCAGCAGCAGCAGCAGCAGCAGACGCTGCTGAGGCAGCTGCTGCAGATGAAGTGGCTGGAACGCTTTAAGAACATACACCGGGAGATAGATAGCCACACCGCGAAGGAGCAGCAGCAGCAGCAACAACAACAAGTGCAGTTGCATGCAGGGCTGGAACGACAGCTACAGCAGCAAGAAGAGCAGCTGGTGCTGCTAGAGCAGCGGCAGCAGCAGGAGCTGCTGCTGTTGGAACGGCGAGACCGACAATGGGAGGAGCAGCGACAGCTTCTTGACAAGCGGCAACAGCAGCTAGATGAGCAGCAGCAGCAGCTGCTGTTGTTCCAGCAGCAAAAGCAGCGGCAGTGGGAGGAGGAGAAGCAGCAGGAAGCTCAGCGGCAGCAGCAGCTCATGTTGCAGCAGGAGCAGCAACACAGACGAGGTATGCAGCAGCGAGAAGAGCTCTGTACACTCCGGCAGCTGCTCTTTGAGCAGATGCAGCAGCTGCTGCTGATGACCCAAGCAAATGCTGCTCCAATAGGGGGGTTTAAGCACAAGCAGCAACAGCAGCAGCAGCAGCAGCAGCACGGACGGGCTCTTCTGCAACTGCTACTGCAGCAGGAGGAGCAGAAACGCTCGCGATGGACGCAGCTAGCGGAGCAGCAACAGTTGGTGCAGCAGCAATCCCCTCAGAAGCAGCAGCATCGGTTCGCTGCTGTTCCTGTTGCAGATGCTGGAGGGCATGCACATGCGAGGCACCAGCAAAACAGCAGCAACGGCAGCGGGCGTGATCCAGCTGCTGTTGCTGCTCTACAGACAGCAGCAGCTGCTGCTGTCTGTACAGCTGCTGCTGCCAAAAGCGTAGCTCTTGCTGCATCCGAAAGTGCAGCAACAGCAGCAATTGCTGCAAAACAAGCCGCTGCTGCTGCCGAAATGTCGAGTGACTACAACAGCAATTGCTATGAAACCGACAAGGGGAGCACCGGCAGCAGCAGCAGCAGCAGCAGCAGCAGCAGCAGCAGCAACAGTAGCAGGAGCAGCAGCAATTGGCTGCCTCCCCCCGTTATTAGCACGGACTCAATACACACTTCAGACTTGAGCGTAGCGCAGCAAGCAGAGAAAACTGCTGCTGCTGCTGTTGCAATAAACATCAGCATCCACAGGCAACAAGAGCAGCAGCATCAGCAGCGGCAGCAGCAGGAGCAGGAGCGCAGGCGCCGGAAGCAACAGCGGCGGCAGCAACAGCAGCGCCGGCAGCATGTGGTAGAGGAACTGCAGCAGCAAGAAGCTGAAGAGTCCGACGATGAGGGTTCAACTACAAACGACACTGCACCAACAGCAGCAGCACCAACACTAGCAGCGCCAACGGCAGCAGCACAAGCAGCAGCAGCAGCAGCAGCAACAGCAGCAACACGGCGACAAGGCAGGCCCCTCAACCATACCAGCGCCAACTTGCTGTTAATTCTCGCCAATGAACGGCAACGAAAATATGAACAAGAGCAGCAGCAGCAGCAGCAGCAGATGCAGCAGCAGCAAGAGCAGCAAGAGGACCAGGAGGAGCAGGAGGAGGACGACGAAGAAAAGGAGGAAGAAGAAGACGAAGAGGAAGAGGAAGAGGAGGAAGAGGAGGAGGAAGAGAAGCAGCAGCTGCTGGAGCAGCAGAAGCAGCAGCACCAGCACCAGCAGCAGCAGCGACGAGAAGACCACCAAGACGATGATGATGAAGATGACGAAGAAGACGAGGAAGAAGACGAAGACGAAGACGAAGAAGAAGAAGAGGAGGAGGAGGAGGAGGAAGAAGAAGAAGAAGAAGAAGAAGAAGAAGAAGAAGAGAACGAATCTTCTTTCTATGCTGGTGCTGCATATTGTGATTATGAATGCAGAGAAGAAGAAATTGATGAAGAGCAGATAGAGCGGCAAAAGCAGCAAGACCAGCAGCAACTGCAGCAGATGCTGCAGAGAGAGAGTACCGATAACAGAGATATTCCCTACGGAGGATATGGCACTGAAGGAGAAGCCAATTGGCAGCAGCAGCAGCAGCAGCCGGGAGTCCCGCTGCAGCAGCACGGACGACAGCGAAGGCTGCATGAGCAGCAGGAGCTGCTGCAGGCCATGCATAAGGAGCAGCAGGAGAAGTTGCTGCAGCAGCAGCTCAGTGAGAGGGAGAAGCTAGAGCAGCAGCAGCAGCGTCGGGCGAATCAGCTGCAGCTGCTGCTGCTGGTACGCAACCGCAGCAGCAGAAACGAATCCCGTTCAAACGCCCAGCCAACAACACCTCGCCGTGACGCAGCTGCTACACAGCAGCAGCAGCAGCACCAGCAGCAGCCGTGGTTTCAGGTTGGAGCTGACGCGCAAAGCTACAACGGCAGCAGATACGCTGCAGCAGATGCTGTCGACGACCGGCAGCAGGAGCAGCAGCGGCGGGGTTGGTTCAGAGAGCTTTCGCTGTCGCCGCACAGCACTGAGCGGCCAATACTCAGCAAAGCCGTGCAGCTCTCACGCGGCTAGCTAGCTATATATCTGTGTAGCTAGCTAGCTGTACAGCTAGCTAGTTATCTAGCTAGCTACCTAGGTAGATCGACAGATAGCCAGATGGCAAGTCAGGCGGCTAGCTAGCTAGCCAGCCAGCTATATTTATAGCTAAGTGGCTAACCGAGCAGCTAGCTAGCTAAATACGTAAATAGCAAATCGAGCGGCTAGCTAGCTGACTACGTAGCTAGCAAAGACGCTAGCTGGACAGCTAGCCGCAGCAAGCGGGAGGTGCTGCTGCTGAATAGCAGCAGCACCTGCAGCAACACCAGCGACTGTCTGCCAAAGAGCCGTTGCACTGGTGTTGCAGTAGTAGCAGCAGCAGTAGCGAGAGCAGCAGCAGCTGCTGCTGCTGCTGTCTTTTCAGCTCTCCTGCTGAAAGGCTTTTTTATGTCTTTGTGTAAGCCGACTGTCAATCAAAGCTTGCGAGTATGCAGCAGCAGCAGCAGCAGCAGCATCAACAGCAGCATGTGATAGAAGAATGCAGGTAACAAGTTGTAAAACGGAATTAGCTAGACGACAGGTATGCAAAAGATCAAACAGCTAGCTAGCTAGCTAGCTAGCTTGCTAGGGGAAGGCACTTGAGGAAGAGGCAGCAGTTGGCTGTGGTGGCAGACCCTAAGAGAGAGCATAAAAGCTGCTGCTGCTGCTGCTGCAGAAAAAAGCAGTGGCTACAGCCGTCATAGGCTGCTGCCGCTGCTGCTGCTGCTGCTGCTGCTAAGACAAGGAACACCCTGCCGCAGGAGCAGTTGACGCACAAGGATCACAGCAGCAGCAGCAACAGCAGCAACGCGAGCATCCAGTATGTTGTTATTGCTGCAATTGTTGGCGGCGCTGTTGGTGCTGCTGCTGCTGCAGCAGAGTGCGGCTGTGCAAAAACCAAGCAGCAGCAAAAGAAGCAGCAGCTGCAGCAAAACAGGTGCACAATGCGCCGCGGGTGTGTTTACAACTCGATGGGCTTTTGTGCTGTCCCTGTCCCTGCTGCTGCTGCTGCTGCTGCTGAAGTTGCTGCTGCTGCATCTGCTGTTTGTTTATTTGCATGCGTATCTTGTAGAGTAAACTCATAAGCTACGAGGACATCAGCAGGAGATGTTGCCCTAGCAGCAAGGAGACACATGTCCTGCAGCAGCTGCCTAACTCTTGGTCCCCTAAAGGTCTGCAGACACTGCAGCAGCAGCTGCTGCTGCATCGGCTCCAGCTCCTGCAGCGGCGACCTCTTGCTGCTGCTGCTGCTGCTGCTGCTGCAGATGATGCTTCCACTGCTGCCCGCTCTCACGATGCTGCTACTGCCGTCCATGCCACTAATACTACTACCACCACTACCACTGTTACCGCTGCTGCTGCTGCTGCTGTTGCTGCTGCTATCGTTTAACCAGGCAGACACACACAGCAGCAACGTATTATTAAACATCTGCCCCCATGCAGCAAATAACTTCCATAGGACACCCAAGCTCTCTATACCCCACACCCCTAAGGAGCTAAGAAGTGCTGGCAGCAAATGCTGCAGCTGCCTCTCCATTTGCTGCTGCTGCTGCTTCGGGCAGCAGCAGCAGCAAATATGCAGATAACTTAAACATTTCTTTGCTACATCTGCATCATCCCCTTTTAATATTAATGCACACAGCAGCAAAGAATCCTCATAAGTACGGCTACCAAAGAAACCTCCCTCTGCTGCTGCTGCTGCTGCTGCTGCTGCTGCTTCTGCTGGTTGCTGCTGCTGTTGCTGCCGCTCCTGCTGCTGCAGCAGCAGCTGCTGGTGCTGCTGCCCTGAAGCGGAGGCAAGGGCAGAGAGGAACTCGAGAAGAGGGATATATGCATCTGTCATGTCTTGTGGCAGCTGCCTGCTGAGGTGTATATACAGCTCAACAGCAGCAGCACCATCGCTAGCTACTCGCTGCAGCACGAGCTGCTGCAGCGGGCGGTTTGCTGCTGTTATGCGCAGCAGATCGGACAGCAGCACAACGCAGCAGCCCTGCAGCGCCACAGATGCTGCAACAGCTCTAGCATGATGCTGTTGCTGCAGTACTTGCTGCTGTTGCAGCTGTTGTTGCTGCTGCTGCTGTTGCTGCTGCTGCAGCTGCTGCAGCGAAGCAG